>PVKB01002525.1:0-91027 GCA_004027205.1 Ctenodactylus gundi
TTCACAAGTAGAAGACTGCCAGCCTGGAATCCCGTCTCAGCAATGCCTAGAAGAGCTGCCTGACTCTTGTGTTTTTCCCTCACCCTCCCTGGCTTCGCATCCTTTTCATGTCAAATTGCACCAAAGAGGTCTCGCCAGCAAGTTGTGGAAGAAGAATAAGAAGAAGAAGAAGAAGGAGGAGGAGGAGGAGGAGGAGGAGGAGGAGGAGGAGGAGGAACAAGAAGACTATATGTGGAGTATATGTGAGGGTCTTTGAAAAGTTGAATAAAAGGGGTTGGGTTTTTTGTAAATAAATATCAGATTTATTCACATTTATTTATCTGTCTTTTAAAAACATACTGTACCAGAATTCATCATTTCATAAAATAATTTCTTTTCAAATGTCTGTCTGTGGAGTACAAAAATAAAACTTATCCACATCAACGTTGTATTTGACAGTTTGGGATACATGTGTTTAATTTGATGTTTTAAGTTATGATAATTTAAATCTTAGTGGTTACTGGGGCTCAGTGACGTGCTAGTAAAAGACCCAAATAAATGGAAAATTTAGCAATTACATGCTAGTGAGGTGAGAAAGATGGAATGTAAAGACTGGATTTGAAAGTTTGTGATGTATTCTTTCCATAAAATATTTTTCATATCAGGTGATAGATCATCACATGGATTTATAGAACACAGCATTAAAGGAGAACTTTGTAAGTTTAATGCTAGGCTCTAAGATTCAGTTAGCAACTTTAGCTGATGTTTTTACATAAACCAAAATCCACTTACAAATATATTATTGTCTTGGAAAAAAATCATTCCCTTCAAAGAGTATGAAGTTATCAGACAGATAATAGCCGAAGTCAGTTGGGAAGGTGGAGCCAAGGTAGCGACTTGATCATTCTTGGATTCTGACGCGGTTCAGAGCATCCTTTGTGCCCCCTCCCGCTTTCTCATCCTCTTTTCCTCTTTGTTTCTAGGAAGATGCCTCCAGCGGAGGACCCGCGCTGAAAACCTACACAGAAGAAGTGAGTTGGAAGGGGGAGTAGCCTGAGGTCATTGGGGCTCAATCTGACTTTCCCGCCCACCTGCAGGGCTCTTAATCTACTCACATTCGCTGGCTGTGCCCGTAAATGAGATAATAAATTATGTATTATCCAAGTAGCTTTTGCTCCTCGTCATTGCAGAGAGATACTGCGCACTGACTCAGCTATTCTGAACATGGAGGGGATGCTGGGTGCTGTCAGGTATCGGGATTCACAGCCCTGTTGGTGTCCTGGTAGGTGAGAGTCACTGTGTGCTGGGCATGATCAAAAGACAAAAAAAGGACGATAGTGATGATTGCTTTCGTTTGGAGACCCATCTAATCAGCATCAGGTTAGCATTCCTTCTTGGGACAAATGTCACGAAAATGTAATTCAACAAGCTATTATGCAGAGTGCCGTCCCGGCAATTAAAATATATTTTTAAAATTTAGGTTCTTGGACTCGTATTTGGAGATATTTAGGGATGTTTTATGTCACATAACTTTGGATTGAATGCAAAGTACTTGGGAAGTCTGAGAAAACCAGTGGACAGTTTCCCTAAAACTTGATCTGAAGCCAGACCACAGTGGTCACTTGTGAGCCGTGTGAATCCGCTGCAGGTGAAGGGATCGGGAAACAGCTTGGTGATAATATCGCAGCAGTACCAAATATTTGGTTGCAAAGTAACTTCTCAGCAGGACAGAATCTGTTTCTCCAATCATTCTTGCACATAGAAATCCTTCCAAAAGTCATTCCGTGCTTCCCAGATATGCTACGCAGCTCACATATATTTTTTTTTTTTTTCAGAATCCTATACTAATGCGTATGCTCAGTTGCTTCCAAATACCGGTGGGAGAGGAAGGCGAGAGGGTGCAGTGCCCTGCTAACGTTCACCTGCTTACTTGGAGGTGAAGGAAGCCTTGGCAAAGGCATGTGGAGAAGCAAAACATAAGGATAGGAGAGCCCTAATGAGACAAGAGCGGGAGGACAGAGAGCTTAAGTTATTTGAAAGAAAAGGTGGTGACGTTGAAACACCAACACTCAATTTCCATCCAATGAATTTGATGTGGAGCCTGAGAAGACATTAAAACAGTGTTGCTTGAAGGAGGAGGACACCAGGCGCCGAAAGAATGTCTTTTTAGGATTTTGTGCTTACCTAAGCTCTTGGCTCACCCTTCCTTATTTGTGGGTGGCACTCCAGGTGGTAGGCCTCCTGTGATGTGTCCCGATGTCTCTTACAATGTTCCCCGTCCAGTTAGTTCTAACTGTAGAGGATGAGGAGAAGCGAGGCGTGGGTCTAGGTAACAGGCTGCCTACTGACGATACCAACGTGAAGGGACTTTTGCTAATTTGGTAGTTCTTAATATTTATAGTTCCTGGCTTTTTCTGTAATTGTCACTGTTTACACGCACATGTGGCGTTTGGAGTTGCTTGAGAATGTTGCTTCTCAGAGTGTAGCCTTTTGACTACACTGTTACTTAGGGGTTTATAAGCAATATAAAAATCTCAAACTCAGCTTAGACCCAAAGAATCAAAATCATCACCCTAATGTAGTCTGTGTTGTATGTGATTTGTAGACACCCCAAATACTGAGGAGTATTTTCTAAACTAGTCTTCCCTGTATTTTTTTTTCTGGAGACCAAATCATGGGAAGTTGCCTATTTAGTATACCAGTGGTAAGGAAGATAACATTGTTAATAAGTGCATGGTTTTTTTTTATTCATCTACTCTCAGTATTTTATTTATTTATTTTTTTTTTTTTTGCTTGCTGGCAGTATAGAATCTTTCTAGTTTGTCATATTCATTACAGGTGTCTTAGTTACTTTTTGTTGCTGTGACTCAAAATCTGACATCCACAAATTTTGGACTGGAAAGATTTATTTTAGCTCACAGCTTCAGATGGTCACAGTCCATTCAAGGGCAGACAGCAGCAATTGAAGTACATGGCAGAGAGAGAGAGATAGAGGCAGCTCCTCAGAACATCACAAACAGAAAGGCAAGTTGAGACTAGTCCTAGTCCCAGTTCTAACCTTAGTCCTCCAAGGAAGGCAGGAAGCAGCTTATACATCCTTCCAGGTCTCTGCCCAGTGATCAGCCCCTCCTGCATCCAGGTGTGGAAGGTGTGGCCACTACACACTGTTAATCCTAACTCTCACGCCTTTAATCCTAACTTAACTGTAATCCACCCCTCCAGACTAGACCCCAATCCACCAACAGCACATGGTTCCATAGACAACCCATAACATTAAAATACGTGAGACTTTTGGGGGGACATTCCAGAGCCAAATCACAATAACAGGTTTTCAGCTTGAGTTTTAAGTATGCATAAACTGCCCGGTGTAAATGTTGTCTTTCTGTGTGGTTCAGTTTCCCATAGTAAGGTCATCAATTATCAGATATTAGCTCTTGATTGAACCAATAATTGACCATTTCTGATCCTTTAAGCATGATCTTAGTGAGTCATTTCCATTCATAGTTTATCTCAAGTGTTCCGTAATAGGAACATGTTTACAATTTGAGCCACATGTGCTCATATTTTATATTTTATTTTTACTTTCTCACTTTCCTTCATGTTAGTAGAAGCAGCAAACAATAAAGAATAATATTTATAAATGTTAGAAGCATTAAGCTAAAACTCAGCTAGCAAGCATTTTCTTTTATTTAGTACACACTGAAACTCAAACCAGAGCATTTACATTTTCATGTATCTAACATTTCTTGTTAAACTTCGAATAACTCTTTGCAGATCAAAGTGCCTGTTTTTTTTATCTAATCTTATAATGAGGCAGAATTGTAACCACATGGTATTAGATAATTTTGTTTAGACCTAAATCAAAACTAAACAATACAGTCTCCCTTAAAAGTAAGGCAAAAAAAATGTAAATTTCCTTGTATATTTCTACTTTCTAATATGTAATTTTTTCAGGCCTACATTTCACTTTTTACCAAGTAGAAAAATTTGATTTTCTATGATATACTATGTTCTCTAGTCCTCTAAATAGCTATAATAGCTATATTAAAAATTATGTGCTCTCTACATATAAGGCACTTGATAACACAAGATAGAAATGACTATATCATAAAAATTTTAACTTTCAAATTGCAATATTACCATTCAACAAATGTATGCAATGGAAAACAGCTTATCTAATTCAAATGCTTCCAAATCTTGATTATTATATTTTTAAATAAGTTAACCTACTTAAAATATTGAGTTGTCTCAATGAATAGTTGAAAAGCAATACAGTGCACTGCTTAAAAACCCTCTAATCATTAACAACAGGGTGTGATTTAAATGCACTGTTAACTGAGATGCTTAAAAGACTATAAACTGAATATTCAGGTCAATTTTTTAAGACTTTTCAGACAGCTATGTAACACAATCCTTCACCACATCAAGAAGCTACTTGGTGAAGACTAGAACACACACATAGGAGTGTGAACTTAGCCAAGGTGCCAAATGGCAGCTTCATAATCTCTAAGGATGTCAGACAGAAAAAGTATCACTGGAAGCAAGGGAGCCTTTGCAAATCTGTTAAAGTTGGTTTTGCCAGCTATACCATCTGAACTGGAAAGGAGATTGATTTTATGCAACAAAATATCTGAGTCACTAGTGTTTGTGTGTGAGTATGTGTGTGTATGTGCACCATTGTGGCACACCTCTCCTGTCTCTCCTATGTTGTATTCTGTCATCACTAATGTAATGAATTTCCAAATGTATTTTTGATGGACAGTCTATGATTTTATAAATAAGGAGATACTTTCGTTCTTTTAGGGATTTGCTTTCTAGAAATTTGCAGTAACTACTATACATTGCCATTGTTTGGTTCCATGTAGAAAACAAGGTACATTTCTTTTTTCAAGAAAGTCATATCTTGTAGCTGATGTTTTACTAGAGCAGAAACATGGTATTAAATAACAATGTTTGAAAAGTTGTAATTGTGGCTATCGTGCAGATATACAAAGAATGTGCCAAAGATTTATACAACCGACCAACTGATGCTAGAACAAATAAGATGTTATAATCGTTTCAAAGAGACACCCAAACTGTCCCATGCTTGATCAGATAAGGAAGGCCAAAATGAAGTTATAAACAGGTATGAAACTGGAACTGGCAACTCTGAATCAGTAACCACATGACAATCATTAATTGCCTTCCGGGAAGTACAATTTGCATTTATACCTACAAGAATAAGCTCCATTCATATACTCTTCTACAAGGTACATAGTTTAAAAAAAATAGCTGAAGTTAATGAAAGATCCAGAGCTTCCACAGAATCAGGTAACAGGAAGATCGTGGGAGGAAATGACTTGGTTTTCAGTGACTGCTCCCAACAGCCTTATTCTCCATTCTCTTTAAAGTCTTTGCAACGATACCTTGCAATTTCCTTAGAGGCAAAAACCACTCTATGGACGGGGTTGCACAATAGGGTGAAGCGTCATCCTCAATGCGTAATGTCCTGTACAAACTCGTCATCTAAATTTATTTAGACAGTTGATACCTATTTTGTAATGTTTCTTGCAATTTGCAATATTTTTCAAACATACTTGCCACTCCTTCTCTGCCTTTTTTCCCGATCCTACATCTCACATCTTGCCAAACTTTGCAGCTAATTCTTTCTTCTTAGGTCTTAGTTGACTCTTACAATTCCCAAAAGAACAACAACCTACACAGATATAATTTCCAAAATATCTTACAGATTTCACCTTAATCATGCAATATGTTTTTTTAAACACCCATAAAGACAGTCATTTGGCAAGTTTTCTAGTTTAACCATGTAAATTAAACATAGAAAATTCCATTTTGATACTTGTATAATAATAGCAATTTTCAGTAGAAGCAGGCTGCTGAATATATTTTGAATTTCTTAAAGTAGGACTCGTATTGTGGTCGCCACGTGACCAGTAGAGCATGGGCACGTTCGAGGTGGAGTAGAGCTGTTTTACTTTACGCACACCGTGCTCGAGGGGTCCTTACTTTACAGAAATTCCATTATTGCAGAAGGAAAACGTGACGAAGTGAAAGATTAAAACTGATTTTTTTGTGCACTATCCACATACTTACACCAAAAAAAAAACCTTGGTTAACTCATAATTAAAGTGAAAATTTGAATAAAAGACCTTTTTTATTTCTAAATATATGGAACTTACATGGCCACATATGACAAGGATCATTGATTGATTACATTGAGAGAATCTAAAAATAAGCTATCCATGTGGAAAAACAATACTGCTGATATTTAGAAAGAGCTTACTCCCTTAGCAGAGGGATAATATGTTGCTTCAAGCCCGGCAACCATTTGCCATATGATCCGTGTCACTGTTTCCCACCACTCCTAGTCCCTGGACATTTGCTGTACTAAGAGGGAGAGTGTTTTAGAAAAAGTATGAATGACATTTCTTCTAAGAGCAGCCCAGAGAACTTGCTCTTGGGAATATGCAAGGGGTTGTACTACACTCAGATACAGTTTAATATTACTGAAGAAATTTTTTGAATAAACTTAGCAAAGAAGAACACATCAGCCCTTGTTTATAAAAATGTTCAAAGTTTTAGCTTCTTGACCCCTTCAAAAAGAATTATAGGTCCACTGATGGGCTAAGCTTTGGACATATGCAGCACTGCTGTTGGCGCTGATGAAGCAAACAGGTGCATTACATTACCAACTCAATTCCCAGGAATGCCAAAGGAAAACAGTTAAATCTTCTATTAATGGTAATATTTGTTCTATATTTACAATTCTAATAACTCAAAAATGTAAAGTTCCTCCTAAATAACATATTTGACTGACCTGATGTTCCACTTGTGCTTTATGTAATTTTTTAATAAACAAAGAATAGCTGAATGCTGCTTATCTGTTCAGGAGTGAAGCCGTTAAAACCAGAAGCCAATCAGCAGTGTTGCTTAGTATTCTGAACTACTATCAAACAAAATAACAAAATTGATTTTCATTGATTTTCTCACAGCTTCTCTTGTGAGAACGGATTGAGGACTTTGGAACAAAAAGCCTAAATTTCCTGAATATATTTTTTAGTTCAAAACAATTTTTCATGATCACTTTAAAAATGTTTTAAAAGCTTCATCCATCTGATTTTTATCTTAGAAAACTGAAGCCATTATTTTTCATATTTCTTCTTTAAACATGTCAGGATTTCTTGTTCTATTTTTGACAAAATTCAGACATGTGATTTTTCCATCTCTTTTTTTTTTGAAATTTTATTTTTGTCAAGCAATTTTAAATCTAAGATTCTTCACAAACATACTGCTTCTTTGATATACCTATACAAGACCAAATCTAATAATTAACAAGTCTTAAGAAATAGATTTTTAAAATTAAACAAGCATGCATTTATGTGTGAATAGTATATTTTGAAATTGAATATTTTATTAGTTCGCTATTTTTTTTTTTTTTGCTAACTTTCTTTTTAGTAGCCCATCTAGTTCCTCTCACAGTCAGCTGTATAAAGAGCAGAGACCTAGCTACAAACTGCTCGGGTCAGCTACTTCAGTTCCTGTTCTAAAAAAACCCTTGGCGATAGTTATGACTGTCGGCACTGCTAATATTGACAGCTCACAAGGCTCAGGATGCTACTAACTATTCCAGAGAAAACCAAACTAAAGCATTTAAACCTTCTATTAGTAATAACAGTTGGTCCATCTTTATGATTTTAGTAACCCAAAAGATAAATAAAATGAACCTGGGCCTCCTGACCGCTGAACAAGGTTGACAGTGCCAAGCCAAAATGATCTGCAGTGGTTGGGCCAAAAAGCACAGGAAAGTTAAAGAGATTGGCATTAAAAAGAAGCCAAGTACTTGCCATCAGGGCTGTAGGAGAGATGTCTTGAGGGCATCTTCAAAGTCAACAAGACCCCACCCTTCACCAGCTCAAAGATGGACAGGCAAAAGACTTTGTGCTAAGAAGTATACCCTATGACTAAAGGAAAAACATAATCTCTTTCAGAGCTGAGCGTCCTGGAGTTCAACCATCTAAGAACTTGGAGGCCTCAGCAGTATTTGTCCAAGGGGACAGGCTCAGGCTAGTGTCAAACCTCGATGATATTCTTGCTTTTCTGGCTTTATAGTCTTACCGAGTGCAAAAGTTGTGGGTTCATGGAGACTTCCACCCAGATTTCAGAGGCAGGCCTTGGAGGCCAGGTAGTGTGCCCCTTGAAGGGCAGTGTATGAAGTTGTAAAGGAGACGTCAAAGGTACCATAGAGATCCCAGCAATTTGGAGAAGCCACTAGTATGGATCATTGGCTGAGGAAAGCTGGAGGCTGTGAATGGATTCAGCCTAAAGCAAAGAAGATGGAAGTTAGAGCCAACAGCCATGCTGTAGAGGTGGGGCCACCCAAGCTCTTTAGAGATCTTGACTTGCTGCAGTTTATTCCAAGTGCTGGATCTGGGATTATAAGATTTAACCCTTGCCCTGCTGTGTGTAGAAGTTGATTTGGTCCGATTGCCTTTTATCCTCCCATTTCTCCCTTTTGGAATGGAAATGTTTATCCCGAGCCAATATATGTTGGAAGTACTTAATTCTCTGGTTTTAATGGGAGCTCACAGCTGAGAGTCTGTCTTGTACCTTGGAGGATACATTGGTCTTGGACTTTCTTTAAGAGTGCTGGAATTGTGAAGACTTTGGTAACTCTTGGAGGACTAAATACCGTGATTCAACGATTTTTTTAGCTGCCCATTTGTGAATGAACTGTGACTCTCTAAAACTACAAGCTAAAATAAATCTTTCCTCAGAGACAGCCAGGTAGTTGCCCACAGACCTCTGCCTGCACCTGGGAGTGCACTGGACAAGACATTCTTGCTTCCCATACTTCCTGTGCACCAAAGACAGCCAGGTAGCCTCTGGCAGACCCCTGGTTGCTCCTGGGAGCTTGCCAAACTGTGGCCTTCTCACACCCTGTACCTCCTGCATACCGGAGACAGCCACTAATTGGGGTCTGGGTATATATATTAATACCGGATGGTAACATCATTAATGATCTTCATTTTCAAGTTACATTAACAAATACTCTGTCAAGGTAATACTTAAAATAGAAAAAGTCTAATTCAAGAAAGGAAAGAAACAGAACCCATCATGAATACCTGAGCCTCAACTCACTGTAACAGAAGCATGAGGAAATGTAGTAATAAATCACCTACAGAAAGACCTGACACCCAAAATAAACAATACCAGGGATTTTGAAATAGCAAAACCCAAAGATGAAAAAGGCAAAAAAGAGGATAATTTCTTGGCCCAGAAATTTTTAGAGTTGAAACGGGAAATGAAAGCTGCGCCAGGTTAGAGCTGCATTATTGGCAAATATCGACAAGAAATTAGAGGAAAATACAGAAGATACAAACAAGCAGATAATAAAGAAATTGAGGAAGAGTTTAGTGAGATATAAAAATAGTGAAATCTGACCTTCAAGATGTGAAAATCACACAAGAAATAATAAGTAACCAGTTTGAACATTTTGAAACTAAATCATCAAACCTAGAAGATAAAGTGGATAAACTGTAGTGCACAGCCAATAAAGAATGTAAACAAAAAAGGAAGAAAATGAATGATTAGAATATCTGATGGATAACTCAAAGAGAAACAACCTCAGAATTACAGAAGTGCAGGAGAAAACTGAGGGCAAAACAAAAAGCTTAAAGGTCATGCTCGCTTCGACAGCACATATACAAAAAGCATAAAGGTCATATTCAATTTCCAAAATCTAAGGAAAGAACTACTTCAGGCATATAGAACACCAAACAACTTTGATCAGAAGAGAACCCCATCACGACACATCATAATTAAAATACTAGAGATCGAACACAAAGAGAATATTAGAAGCTCTAAGAGAAAAACAGAGGGTGACCTACAAAGATAAGCCCATCAGGATAACTGCAGTTTCTCAACCCAGACCCTAAAAGCAAGGAGATCACGAAGCAATATCATCCAAGCACTAAAAGAATGGAAATGTCAACCCAGGATGCTATATCCAGCAAAAACACCTCTTAAATTAGAGGAAAAACTTAAAACTTTCCATGATATAAAAAGCACAAAGAAATTTGCAGCCACTAAGCCAGCATTGTAGAGAAGACTTAAAGGAAACTTAGAAAGTGAAAGGGAGGCAAACAAACTCAAAGAGCCCAGAGAAAAAGAGACAACAATACGAGGTGATAATAGATTAAGTCAAGTAAATAACACTGAAAAATTAAAACAATGGCAGAACGTACCTGTTAAAAGAAATAGAAGGGCTGACTGATTTTTTAAAAACCCACAATTTGCTATTTACAAGAGATAATCTTTGCCCATAAGTACATTTATAAACTGAAAACCAGGGATGGTATTCAGTGTTTCCTACAACTGGACCCAGGAAGTCTCAGACTCATCAGATTCCAAAACAAAACAGAGTAGGGGAAATAAATAAATTAATGATACACTGTAAGTCCCTAAAGAAACAAGAATAATCTAAGCCAAAAACCAGTAGAAGAAATGAGATTATCAAGATTTGATCTGAAAGTAATGAAATTGAAATTAAAAAGACAATAAAAAGATTAATGAGTCAAAGCTAATTCTTTGAAAGAATAAACAAGATTGACAAACGTCTAGCTAAACTCACTAAAAGAAGGGGAAAAAAGCACAGACTAATGTACTTAGAAATGAAAAGGGTGTAATTATAATAGACTGCAGAAATTCAGAATATTATAAGAAATTATTTTAAGCACCTATATTTTGACATGATAGAGAATTGGGAGGAAATGGATGACTTTCTGGACACATGCAAAATGCCAAAATAGAAATAAGACATAAAAATCTTGAGTAACTCCATTACACACACAGAAATTGAAGCAGTAATAAAAGCTCTACCTACAAATAAAAGTCCAGGATCAGAATTTTTTCAATACTTCAGGGAAGGACTAACTTCAATTTTTCTCAAAATTTCCATGAAGTTGAAAAAGAAGGAATACTACTAATGTCATTTTTGGAGGCTAGCATCAGTTTAGTCTCAAAACCAGACAAAGACTTAAGCAGAAAGAAAAATTATACACCAATTTCTTTAATGAACACAGATGCAAAAATCCTCAATAATATTCTGGCAAATAGTATCCAGCAAGTAATCAGAAGAATCGTCAAGTAGAATTCATTCCTGGGATGCAAGCCTGGTTCAACATACATAAATCAATGTAATTCATCACATCAACAAAAACCACATGATCATCTCAATTTATGCAGAAAAAGTCTTTAATAAAATTCAACACTGTTTCATCATAAAAACTCTGAGAAAAATAAGTATAGATAGGCTTTATCTCAAACTCATAGAAGCCATGTATGCCAAACCTACCGCAAATATTATAGTAAATGGAGAAAAATTGAAAGCCTTTCCTCTTAACAACAAGGCCATCCATTCTCATGTCTTTCTTATTCAACATAGTCTTTGAAACACTTGCCACACCAATCAAGCAAGAAAGTGAAGTAAAGAGAATATGCATCAGAAAAGAGGAAGTCAAACTATCTTTATTTGCAGATGATCTGATTATCTACAGAGAAGACCCCAAAAACTTTACTATGAAACTCTTGAAAATAATAAATTCAGACAAATTGCAGGCTACAAAACCAATACTAAAAAATCAATATCTTTTCTCTACACCAACAATGCACTCACTGAGAAAGAGCTCAGAAGAACAATCCCATTCTCAATAGTCCAGCAAAAAAATCAAATACCTAGGAGGATACTTAGCCAAGAAAGTGAAGGACCTATATGAAGAAAACTATATAACACTGAAGAAAAAAATTGTAGACAACATCAGAAAATGAAAAGACATCTCCTTTTCTTGGATAGGCAGAATCAATATAGTCAAAATGACTGTACTGCAAAACTGATATACAGATTCAATGCAATTCCTATCAAATTATCAACAATTTTTTTCACAGAACTTGAAAAATAATCCTTAAATTCATATGGAAACAGAGGAGACATAGAATAGCCAAAGCAATCTTGAGTAATAAGGCTACGGTAGGAGGCTTTATAATTCCATACATCAAGTTATACTATGAAGCAATAATTATAAAAACTATATGGTACTGGCGCAAAAAACAGACAGGTAGACCAATGGAACAGAAGTGAGAATGCAGAGGTCAACTCAAATACCCTCAGGTACCTAATATTCGATAATGGAGCCAAAAGCATACACTGAAAAAAAGGATAGCCTCTTCTACAAATGGTGCTGGGGAAAATGGACATCTTAATGCAGAAAAATGAATATAGACACACACCTGTCACCATACAGCAAAATTAAACCAAAGTAGACCAAAGACCTAGATATTAAAACTGAAACGCTGAATCTCTTGATAGACAAATTAGACAAATATCTAGAAGACATACGTGTAGGCAAGGACTATCTTAATAAGATACCAAAAGCAAAAGAAAAACCCGCCGAACTAACAAATGGGATTATATCAAATTAAGAAGCTTCTATATTGCAAAGGAAACTATCAACTGTGTAAAAAGAAAACCAATAGACTGAGAAAAAATATTCACCACCCATACCTCAGATAGGAGGCTTATCACCAGATTATACAGGGAACTGGAGAAAAATAAGCCCCTCAAAATCAAAGACCATATTAAAAAATGGACAAAAGGAATGAACAGGTAGTGCTCAGATGAAGAAGTTAGAATGGCCAATAAATACATGAAAATATGTTCAGCATCCTTAGACATAAGAGAAATGCAAATCAAAACATCACTAAGATACCATCTAACTCCAGAGAGAATGGCATATATCAAGAACACAAACAGCAATCAATGCTGGAGAGCCTGTGGGGAAAAAGGAACCCTCCTGCATTGCTGGTGGAGGTGTAAACTGGTACAGTCACTATGGAAAGCATATCAAATTTACTCAAAAGACTGGAAATAAATAACTCCTTCAGTCCAGCAATACTTCTTCTGGGATACATGTATACCCATGTTCATAGCAGAACAACTAGCAATAGCTAAAATGTGGAAGTCACCAAAATACCCATCAACAGACCAATGGATACACAAACTGTGGTATTTATATTCAATGGAATACTACTCATTTATAAAGACAGATAAGTTGAAGGCTTTTATAAGTAAATGGAGGCAACTTGAGACCATCATGCTTAGTAAAGTGAGTCAGAATCAGAAGGTTAAATATCAAATGGTTTCTCTAATATGCGAAGTGAGAAGGAAAGGATTTGTAATTTTGACACAATATGTATATACACAAAATATTCAAGATCAATGTAAACTTTATATATTGCATTTATACATATCAATAAAATGGGGGAAAATCCTCCCTAAAATTGTGGATGCCGAATGTTGAGTCATAGTGGGAAGAAAGTAACTCAGACACCGCACTCAATAGAGTTAACGTTATTACTTATTTTGCTCCAAAAAAGATCTGTCCATTCTCTTCCTTTTGCTCTTCCTTATTTTATTTTTGCTTTCTTATTTTCCTCTACAAAAATGAACTCCACTATAATACCTAAATAAGAGAAAATAATTACCTGTGCCTTGAAAGACCTTTTGCCTCAGTCTCTTGAGCAATCTCCTCATGCAAAAATAATATGAAGACCATACAGTGTAGTAGCTGACATATCAGTATAGTCAGCATGTACAGGACTGAAGGGCTGACTGCCTTGGGGGATTGGAGAAGGATCCCAGGTGGCGGTCCCTGAGCCTTGAAAGTGAAATGTTAATGTTTGAGAGGGATAAAGGAATATAGTGGAATGCATTCCATTAGATCACAGTTAAAATACTTTTTAATCATAACTGAAAATGCGGAAGTAGGATGGAAATGATTACAAGAGAGATGAAGCTAACAAGTGTGTGTCACGAAGGGTCTTGTGTTGTTTTCTCTTTATCTGAAGGACTATATGCAAGGTAAAGATCACATCACATAGTTCCACGAAGATCTTATTTGGCCAGAGAGAAACTGAGGGGGAATTAGCAAATATACAAAACTTGGCCCTAAAATACTTCGAAGAAAGCTATTACTATCACGAAAATAGAAGATAATGAAAGTGGACCTTTGGTGAAGGTTAAGGACAAAAGTAACAAGGAAACTAAAACAAATAAGGAACCGAAGTTAGGCTCAGTGATGCGCAAACCGATTCTCAGCTACTCGGGAGGCAGAGGCGAAAGCTCAGAAGGTGGAGACAAATTTAAATGAGCAAACAAAAACAACAACAAAAATGAGAGAAGGAAGAAGACTGTGAGGTCTTGATAGTATTGAATGGTACTGAAAGATAACACTGAGTGAGATGTTTTCTCAATTATTTTTTCTATTTTAAAAAATTTTGGTGAGGAAAAAATACATTTGGTACAATTTTATGAACATTTGAATTGAGCATTTCATAATCACTTTTCCATGAGTGAACGCCAGCATTCCCATAAAATACGAATTCAAGAGGAACATATTTTAGATATTTCTTATTAAAGGTCTAAATCTTATTAAAAGGACAATTCTAAAAAAAAAAGGATTTCAGAGTTCTGTGGCTCACATTTGTGACATGAAATGACTTCAAACGCAAAACTCTCCCGTCATGAGACTACCTCCTTAGTGTTTTTAGTGTGGGATTTGTGGAGACTGAACTGTTCACCCATGTCGGTGTTTATGGTATCGATCTAAATCTCATCTAATTTGTTCTCTGCAGGACGAATCCTTAAAGCAACTGCAGGTGGTTCACCAACCGTGGCTCTTGCCTAGCGACACAGAAAGTGAGGGCGTGGAGGCGGACCAGGAGAAACGTGAGTAGGCGCGGCCGGATACTGACACATGGCTTTTACCCACCGGAAGTGCACAATAAAGGTCTTTACTTTTCACAGAAAAAAAAAAATATAGCTAGACTTATTAGGAGGAACGCTTACATATAAGCTGTGCTTCAGGTCCATCAATATTGTCTTGGTGATTTTTCTGACTTAGAATAGGGCTTCATACGCTAATTTTTTTAAAAAGAACGATTTTTTTGAGCAGTCCAATATACATGTTTGGTGGAAATGTGAACCTTCTACAAATTTTTAGAATCCTATCAGTACAACTTGAGATTGTTTTCAAATTTTGAAGTGTGTGAGGATCAGGAAATTATATATGAAAGTACCTTTATTGGCTAAATGGATATATATATATATATATATATATATATATATATATATATATATTATATATATATTACATGCATATTTACATACACATATATATGAGTGTGTGTGTGTGTGTGTGTGTGTGTGTATACACCCTGTTTCTTAAAACAATTAATAGTATTAAATAACTTTTTTGTTCTTAGTCTCACTGGACAGTTATAGCATAGCTTAGGTCATTACACTACAACTTGGCTTAGATCCTTCTCTCTAGAGATTTTGTGACATTGTCACAGGAAGGGCTCAGCAATCCAGCTGAGATGTTTGTGCATGGATTATTCAGTAATAGCATGCACTTTTAAAATAATGGTTTATTAGATTTTTTTACCAGAGTACCCTACATCAAGAAGTAGTATTTGTATATAAAACATAGTCTCATCATAATTGGCAAGATTAATTAATAGCTCTCTTGAGTCACAACCAATAGAGATACCTAAAACATTACCCATGCAAGACCATGGAATTCCATACCATGGGTTGTTCTGGAAATTACTTTTCCAGGTAAAAGGTCTTCTGAAATATCCTAATTTCACCTCAATAGCCACAGACCTATGTGGCCTAACACAACATAGACAAAAAAGGACATAGGAATCAGGGTGCTCAGATTAGAGATGACCCAGTGTCACTCAGATGGTAATATTAAGAAACACATTGAAATAATGGTGATACTTTACAGATCTCATTGGAAGGAAAACATTTGAAAGATTCTGAAAACGGAATGTACTGTAAGCAAGTGTCAAAACAAAGCAAACTCTTGCAAAGGACTTTAAGGTCGTTCAGCCTTAGTAAATGGTCTGGGAATGAGCAGTGTGGGATACAAGGAAGAGAACATCCTAATCTGGAATAATCAACAGGGGCCCAGAGGAAAAATGAAAACAAGGTTGTACCCTTCATTCATTTCTCTTTACCTTCCCATATATTGAAATATATCTTTATTCTAGACTTTGTGTTCAGTCATTTTCACCGAATTCTGAAAATTTCGTGTTAAACATGCCTTTTCAACATCTGTGTGTATGTATTATTGTTTAAATACACACACACACACACACACACACACACAATTTGTGTTATTTTTATTCTAACTGCTAGATTCTACACACATTTGTACAGTTGGCATACCCAGGTTAAAAAAAAACTGTATCAATTGTATATGTACTGTGTACTATGAGTTAAAATTTAACTACAAGAGCCAAATCATTCAAAGTAATGTATCGTTCCTGATTTCAAATTTAGACTTAAATCTTTTTCTCAAACCCACATGTCTCCTGTCACTATCAAGACTGAATATAGCTTAATAAGGTAAAGGAGACGAAGACCTCCAGAACTTTCTTCAGCCCTGACTTCTCATACATGTTACCTTTTACATGTTGTATTCTCTCTCTCTGTCTCTCTCTCTCTCTCTCTCTCTCTGTCTCTGAAATCATGATTTTATTCTTATAAAAAACAAGAAATAGTGTCTGATATACACACCCATACACTTTTCAGAACAGATAAGGAACTAAAAAGAATATTAATTTAAAAGATTTTTTTTGAGAAAAGGTTTCACTCCGCAGCCCAAGCTGAGCCTGTACTCATGATGAAGCCCCAGCTGGCCCTGGACTCACCTTAATGCTCTTACCTCAGCCTCCCAAGTGCTAGGGTTACAGGCATGTGCCACCACACCTAGCTTATGTGGTTCTGGGAAATTGAACTCTTCGGGTACCTTAGCACTTGACTTAGTACTTGTTAGGCAAATGCTTTGACTGTCGAGCCATTCTTCCAGCCCCTAAAAGATAAAAATTTAATTTTCCAAAATTATTCCTCTTCTTATACACATTTGTGGTCCATAATCATTACATTCAACTTGAAGAACCGGTGCCAATGTGTGTCGTGAATTTTGACAGTGAGCTGTGATTTTCTCCCCTTCCCCTAGGGTGTGAATGATGTGAAAGGAGTCCATGTATGTTTCAGAAGATAAGTAGTTGAGTAAGCAAACGAACAAGTCAACAAACAGATTTCTTTGGTGCTTTCCAACTTGTTATTGATACAGTATAAAATTGAAAAAAATTGTGACTACCAAGAGGATGGTAAAGTTACTCATGATTTTATAAATTTAACATTGAATTCGTAGTTTGAATCCATAGATTCTGTGGAATGGTCTGCCAATCACACTACCAAAAGGCCAATCATGAACTCTTGTAACTATAGACCTAGAACTGAAAATATTTGATCTCAGCGGTGCCTTGCTGGGAGGTGACCCTCGACAATGGTAAATTGTTTGAAATAAAACCAGAGTTCGAAATAATTAGGTGGTAACAAGAGCCATCTGGAAATGGAATGCTAGCCTGCACTGTAGCAGGCTCACGGCGCAGAGACGCGAGCATACTTGAATAGTGGCTTCCAACAGCCAGGTGCTGGGACATGTGCAAGTTGGTGAAGCATTGGCTTTGTCCTCTAATATTTGCCCTCAATCCATGTGGTGGGAGAACAGCTGGCAAGAGAGATGCGAAGGATCTCCTGTTTTCTCAGTGAAAGGAAATAAATGGTATAAATCTATGCTTAGAGCCCAGCATCTGATTTAGAGTTTACGGGCTAATATACTAGAAATTTATCTGTGAGGAAACGGACAAGTTCACCATTTCGACAATAGCACCTGTTTCCTGACTCAGCTTTCTATAAACAACTCCCAGGTAATTGTAAGGAACTAATTTCTCCTGAGACAAAGTCATCACAGCAGAAAGTTCCCAAAGAGTGTCCGGATCTTTGCAGTGCTCACATTTCTTTTTTGCATCATTTAAAACAAGGCTTAGCTCACATACATTTTATAAATGAGCATATTTTAAGAAAAGAGATCATGAACAATTAAATGAGAAGCTGTATAAACTTTTATTATAAATAAGCAGAAAGGAGATATCCTGTCATCTGCTTTTAAAGGAAAATATATACAAATTAGCAGTGTAAACAAACTCGTGGCAAGGTTCTTTTTTCACTCTTGTTTTGTTTGGTTGTTTTTCTTTCTTTTTCTTAAATCTTTCAAAATATAGTCTGCAGTTACTAAGTAAATGTAGCTACAGATATTTGAGTGTACTGAGATACTCCATATTTTTGGACTGTACTTCAAATCTAGTAAGCTTGAATCTATTTCAATGTCACCCAGATTTTGGCATATTTAGTAATACCTTAAGTGAATTTGTTTTTCTTATTCTAAAGATTGAGAACTACTGGGAAAACACTTTAATGAATCAGAGAATTTTTGAATTTTCTCCATAGTATATTAAACCTTGGGCCATCATTCTCTAGACTTCTTTCCCGGCCTATGAATTAAATTTGGGCTTAAAATTTTGAGATTGGGGAAGTAAAAAAACTTTGACTTCAAGAACAAATAGGGAGGAAAAGATGAAGGGCAGATCTGCAGACTGTGGATTCAATATCTACAAAGTCAGGAGTCACAAAAAGTCTGGAGTCAATCCAGCCAATATTCTCTAATTATATTTTACATTTTGGAAAATACGAATAATCCAGGTGAAAGCAAACAAGTGAACTTCAAAGTCAAACCACAATAAAAAATTAAATCAACAATAATATAACACGTGCCTAAAACAAAGGAAAAAAAGAATGGTATGTAGAAGCTAATGATGTCATGAGACATTGTGATTTTGGACTTGAGCTTCGGTGTTAGATCCTAAGGCCTGTGGTCCTCACGTCTATAACTTGACCCTGGGCCAATTGAAATTAATACAGCATTGTATAAATACAGACACCAGGAGGGGATGCTTCATGTGTGAAAAGGAAGCAAAATATTTGCAATTTCCAGCTGTGCAAAAATTCAGGAAGTTTACTATCTGTTCAGACTTTGATGAAAAATTCAGTTTTCCACAACAATCAAACTCTCCAGACTTTAAATCTTATATTTTTAAACTCTATATTGTTAAGAACCTCAAATAATGATAAAAACTGAAAGTTATTAGTAAAATCTACAAGTTTCTTTCATATGTAAATACACGAATTGGGACATTTGCAACTCTTACGGCATTCAAAATTAAGTCTTGCAGAATTTGTACCCTAGGTCAAAGGGTTACCAACCGTGAAAAGTTACAGCCCTGTGATTAGAAGAAGCAGGCACTGCAAGCAGTAGAACTGGCGCGGTCAGGAGGGAAAGAAACAGGGTGGTCAGAGAGAGAGTATTGGAAAAGTGTCTTCACAGTATCTTAAAAAATAAAAGAAAGCATGAACATCATACTGACAGAACTAAAAAATAAGAGTGACTGATTTTTAATTTTTTAAATCAATGAACTCAATGAATCCCCCCCCTTTTATTGATGTGTATAATGTGTAAAATAGAGTTTACATTTATCTTGAGCATTTTGTGCACATACATATCATGGCAAAATAACAAATCCTTCCCTTCTCTCCTTTCGACCTTCCCCCGACCCAGCCCTCCAGTTCCCATAATTTCCCACACTGAGTTTCATGAAGCAATTGTGATCTGGGTTTCTCATATCAGAATTTTTTATGGAGGGCAAGATGGAACGTTAAATGTTTAATTATTGTGTTAAATAGTTCCTTAATAATCATAAGAGAGAATTAGATAAATAAAAAATGGATTTAAGAAAGTCAGCCAGAAACCAATATTGAGTATGAAGAGATGGAAGATTTGGCCGATAGGTTAAAAAGTGTGTAATATATAAGTACATTAGATATACATACATATATAGCTTGCGAGTTTATATGTACACGCACACATATAAACAAAAGCTATGTGAATCCAGGTTTCAAGTGAAAAAAAGACAGAGAGAAAGGCAGGACGTGATGACAGATACAGTGACTGAAAGGATTCCAGAACTAATGAAACGTTTGAATCTCAAATTGGGGAACACCTAAAAGACATTTATTTCAATAATCATACTGTAAAAAATATAGACTCTCATTGGGAGAAAAAAATTAAAACCAACTAGAAAAAGTACATAGAGAGTTTATAAATATAATGAAGTTGAAATTAAAATAGGGTTTTTATCCATTGAGATGCACACCCCAAATTAGCTGTGAGGAAATGCTGTGCTCAGATGAACTATAATATGTGTGTAAATGCTGGCCCTTCACAGAACTCTATTGAAGGAACTATTCCCGAATCTATTATAATGAAAAATAATTGATTCCAGAAGGAAGTTCAAGTATGAAAAAAAAGAGCTGGTAAACGCTTTGGCAATTTTTAGGAACTACTGCTAAAATAAATAAAACATTCATTTTTAATAGAAAACAGAAAAGCAGGGAACACAAAAGAATACATAAGGCCAAATACTTCATTAATTAGGAAAAGCCAGTGTGAAATAAACAGTGAAACCAAACTGCTGCTTAACTGACTATTATTTATTAATATAACAGAAGTTACATTTATAGCGATGAGGGTCTTCAGTCAGAGTAAAACTCTGCTACTCTTGGCCTACCATACATACAAGGGAATATGGAAAATGCATTTCATTACATTTTTCAGCAAAGTGAATTAAAATAAGAAGAGATTCTAGTTAAATCTGTGTTTATGAGATAATTGCTTTAGCCTGAAAATTCTGATCTATTAAACTTTTGAATACATTGCTACAGGTTAAATAAAAATTGTGAATATATTTGAATGTTAATGACTACATTTAAATTATAATGAAAATTTTGGACCATAAGGAAAGATAACTCTATTGTTATTAAACATATAGACAGAAAGAGATACACACATATGCAAAGAATATTATTGGATTATCAAAGTTAATTTGAAAAGCTAAAGTTGGAAACTTCATTCCAATAGTTATAATCACGTCTCAACAAGTTTATTGTTTATATTTGATTGTTAATGATAATTTTGAAATTTTAAGATTCATGTTGACTTACCTCTCACAAAAGCAAAACATAACACATGTTTTATTCGGTCTTAACAGGAATTTTTAAAAATTAACTTCTTAGTTCGAAATAATTTAGAGTGTGAAAAGTAGAGGATAGTATTCAGAGGTTTCCTGTTTGCCCCCCAGTCTCCGTTTATGCTAACATCCCTCGTTACCATGGCACATTAATAAAACTAAGAAACCAACATGACAATTAAATATCAGACTTTATTTTCTCATCATATCTCCACTAATCTGTGATTGTTTCTTGGTCTTTCCTTGCTTCTTTATGATCTTGACAGTTTGGGGAAATACAGTAGGTTGAGAATTTTTTAGAATGTGTGTGATAGTTTTCTCATAATTTGCTCATTCTTCTGGATTTGGGATAGAAAGGTCAAAGAGGTTAAAAGGCACATGATTTAATATCAAAGGAGACATATCAGTGTGACTTTCTACCTGAAATGTTAGGAGTAAGTAGTGTTTGCTAGTTTTCTTCATTGTGACGTTTCTTTAACCTACCTTTCTGTATTTCATCCTTTGGAAGCAAGCCACCAGCTGTAGGCTGCATTCGAGAAATCTGTTATCCACTATATCTTCGGCAGTTTCTCATTACAAGTCAGCTGATAATCTCATCAGTGACTATCGGTATATAACATACAGGGTTTTTTTTTTTCTTTATTTAAAGATTTTGCACTAGTCTTTGTCATTCAACAAAATGATACATAGGTATAGATATCTGCTTCAACTTTTTTGAGCTTCTTGTATATGCAGATTACTGTTTATCATCAAAGGACTAGTTTCAACTATTATTACTTCAAATACTCTTCCTTTTTCTGTCTTATCTCTTCTTCTGGGATTCCAAAATACATGCACATTTGACGTTTTCACAGACTCCCAAAATTGATGGCTAATTTTTCTTAATTGTTTTCTTTCTATGACTCAGACTGTATGATCTCAACCAATCATTTTCAAGGTCCTTGATTCTTACCCCAGCTCAAATCTGCTGTTGAGCTGCAGTAAATTTTTATTTCAATCCCAATATTTTTGTTGTATTTCTTTTATAATTTAGACCTCTTTGTTGATAGTTTCCATTGGGTGAGGCCTCACTCTCACGCTTTCCTTTAATTTTCTGCCACCATTTTCTTAAGTTACTTGAAATTATTATTGCTAATTGAAAAACAGGATTTTCAGTAAGTCCGTCATCTGTGCTTTCTCAACACAGTTTTTTTTGTTTTATTGTTTTTTCAGGGCCATGCCTTCTTAGTCCTTGGCATGCCCCTTATTCTTTCGTTCGTGGTATCCAGCCCACGGAGCCTCTGCTCAGTAGCTTGGTGATCAGCTAACGAATGATGAACAAGGTGCGACATAGGCCACCAATACTCCAGGAGTTTTCAAGTCTGCTTTTACAGAGCCTGTAGGTCCAACAAAGAGGTGGAGAGAGCCTTATTTGACCATTCCTAGAAGTACTGTACCTCACTGTAACCCCCGATGGATATATTATCCACCAGATTTACATTTACTTTTGTTTATTTGTTTGGTTTGTTTATTGGTCAGCCTCCTGTTTACCCCAATTGTACTATTGTTTCAGGCAGCTGCTGTGCAAAACTGACGTTCCTTATTGCTTTTGAGAAATGTCTTGAAGGCAGATATTCTCCACTGAGAGAACTTTAATTCAAGTGCAGAAAAGAAAGGCCCTTTATGTTGGGATTACCCATGTGTCTTCCCTAGGATGGAATTGTGGCAATTCTGCACAGATGGGGCAGGTGGGAATTTCTGACCCTCTCTGCTCCCTTCAGTGGGTGTGAAGCTGCCGTAGTCACTGTTCCTGTCCCTGTGAGAATTATTCTCAAGGATACACTGGAGAACAAAGCTAAAAATCCACATAACTTAAAAAAAACTACATAACTCAATGTATTATCAAGTCAGCTGTTTTTCTCAACATTCTAAGTGTTGCAAACCTTCCTTTAATTTCCAGGATTATGAAAAAAATCAACTTCGATGAAGTTGCTAGCATTTTTATTGCCTTCATGTAGGAGCAAATCTGGGGACATTCGTTTGCCATTCTTCTTGAAGTGCTCATTCTTTTCTGTTTTCTTATTTGCCTCATCTTGGTTTTCTCTTTAGCAAGAATGACATTTTCACAATGGGACATAGAAATATTTTATGAGAAGCTATTAAGAAGAATTTATTGTAAAATGCCTTTGGGGAGGTACACATTACCACATTTGAGACTTTCAATTGTGAGGCATTATCGTGGACATAATAACAGATTATTTTATAAAACCCCAGAGAACTGCTCAAGTTTAGATAAACAGATCAGGTGTAATGACCATCTTGGAGGAAATATTGCCTATTGCTGAATTTGAAGAAATGTCTACACACTCTTCTGAAATATTTACAAATAAAATCACTGTGTAACTACATTTAGTCCAGGTCTATGCATATGTATTAGCATTATTTTTGCAGAATATGTATTAACTTCTACCTTCAGAATGCCTAGATTTTGCACAATGATCATTAGCTTTTAGAAGAACAAGTACTCTAGGCTTTTCGTTTCATTTTTTTTTTCTTTAGGTATTTCATAAATGCTAATTTAATCAAATCTACTCTAACCGCCTCACTTTTTTTTTTTTTTTTTTTAATATTTGGGATTGAAACCCTGGACTTCACACAGAGTTACGGCCTAAATCCTTTTGATTTTCTTTCTTTTTTTCTTTTTTTCTTTTTTTCTTTTTTTGGAAATAGGGTCTTATTAAGTTGCTGAATTACCCAAGCTGGGCTTGGAGTTATGACTTTCTTGTCTCAGCTTCCCACACAGCTGAGATTACAGGCATGCACCATTCCTAGCGAATCCTCTCATCCCAAGTTCTCTCACTGCATTGCTAGGGAAATGGAAGCTCCAAAATATTGTTGACTTATTGTGACCTAGGTACTGGCAGAGGCAGGACTAGAACAAAGGTCTCCTGTGAGACCCAGATGTGTTACCCCAATGGCCCTATTCCTTCATTCGTGACCCCCTCCCCTCCCATGACAAGAGGTGGCGCAGTTTACACTGTGACTCCTGAAGGCAGAGTGTGTGAGGCATTAAGTTGAGCTCCTAGACTCCATTCGCCAAACAGCACATGGCGAGACATTTCACCTTGAGGAAAACTTTCCACTCCTAAGCTAACCTTAGGTGATTCCCTTCTAGGTAGTATTCAAGATTTTTACTTGGAGAATGCACAAGATAATGGTATTTGAGTACCACAGCTAAAGATAAGGCACTAAGAGGGTGCGTTAAACATGAACAGGGAGAAAGGACATGCAGGGCAGCAATGAACCGTATAGAACACAAAGACCAAAATGAGATAACAGTGATTTGCTGAGACAGATGTCAGAGTTTCATGCGACAAGGGACTCTCGGGATATTAATAGTGTTAGGATCATACCATAAAGAAATAGGGACTAGAAAGTAGGACTCACCCACAACAGGAGGCACGATCTGACTCAGTATTTTGTTATTATTTGAAGGTCATCTGAGTTGTCTGTATGACAGGAGTGTTTGTTGAGAAAAGATATTGACTTGCTGGAAATAACTAAGAATCACAGTAGCATCGTAGTTAAGGTAACAGGAAGTTAACTAGACAGATGAGCTCTCAACTGAAGAGGACAAAACCTTTTAGCCAATCGTAGGTTCTTTATAAAAATCAGAAGAAATCTTGGTAATATTTTAATCTTACTTTTCCACTTTCAGTTTTCTAATTCTTTTCCATAGTTTGAGGCATCTGAGTGCCCAGAACAATAAATCTAGATTATGTGTGACAAATGATTACATGTTTGACATCTGTAATTACTAGAAATATCTTAGAATAGATCTTTAGCTTAAATCAGAAATATAAAAGTCAAGTTATGGTTAATTGTCAAGGCAAAGATTTTCCAATACCAATCACAATTTTCTATTATAATATTGACTTTTGATAATTATTTTGATTACAAAGAGGTTTTTGCAATTTGTAATAAGCCAATGCCTGTGAATTACTCACATGGCATTCTTACATTGACACAGTTTCCATGGCCATGCTAAAACTCTGATACTGTGAAAGCTTTGATTTATTCCTAAAGCACTAGAAGAAATATTTAAAGGGTAACATTTAATAACATAAAATTTAATCTCACTGATTAAACCAGTATTTAGTGTAATGGAAAAATGTATCAAGTAGCTTAGAGTTGCATGAGAATACATGTTTCAAACTATCTGCATTATTTGTTAGAACTTGTCATGTGCAAGTTATCAGAAAATTTTTAACAAGAATAAAAAAGGCTGTGTGTAATGTAACTTAGACATGACAACTGAAATATTATTTTCCAATGCAAAGTTCTTTAGTACTGAATACAGTTCTTAAAAGCTAAAAATAGAAGATACGTGGTCCAATTCTTTGTAAAATCAAAGTTATAAATGAGTAGCACATGTTTCTTAATCCTTTTACTAAACACTTTTTGTTTATCCTGGAATATTCTTGTATTTGCTGTGGGTGTGGTCTGAGGCTACAAAATAATGAATATAAAATGAAAGAAAATCTAGTTAATTCTTTAGCTTTGATGAACGCCGCTTTTTGGCAGCCTCGTATCAGATGGGATAGATCTTCCACAAATGAGAAGAACGTACTGGCGGCTGCAAGCAAAGCCCACGTGTTTGTAGCTATGATTTCTTTTTGGTATATCTTTAGTCACTGACAAAAACTAAAGCATGCTCCCGCCAGCCGAGCGCTTTCGTGGCTTTGTTTGGCTCTTTGTGCGACACTGACCTGCTTCGCCTTTCCAAGTTAAACCAATTTGGACATTTTTTGGTCCCAAATCAGAAACTTAGTTACAAATCTCTGGTATACGCATCACATGCCTCGTCGTCCAGATCACTTCCTGAGAATGATCAGACTTGTGAATATTTTAGAAAGTCACCCACACACCAAGAAGCGTCCGTGTGTTGGGTTCTGCAGCATGAGCCATGCACACACAAGCGGGATAGTCTTTTTTTCCCATCCAGTCATGAGGAAGTACCAACGCACGCTAGCCCTTAGATACAGCATTTCTTTGTGTGTGCGTGTGCGCACGTGCGCATGTGCACGTAACTGGGGATACAGCCCAGAGCCTCCGCACTGAGCTACAGCCCCAGAACTTCTATCTCTTTTTTAATTTCTTTTCGTTTTTGTTTCCTGTCTTTTCTTTTTTTCTTTCTAAGGTTGAAATGGGTCTTGCCTAGGCTGGGTTCAATCCTGTAATTCTCCTGCCTCTGCCTGTCAGGTTGCTGACATCACAGGCCTGTGCCTCTGGGCCCTGCTAGTCATACTACTTTTTATGAGATATATAGAAATTGAGCAAGGTGTGCTTACCTGTTATCTGGGAGGCTGAGGCCAGGAGATTTACAAATTTAATCCCAGCCAGAGACCTAAATGGGACTCTTATCTCAAAATAAAAAATAATAATAACAAAGATCTGGGGACATAGCTCAGTGTGAAAGCCCTGGGTTCTAGCTCCAGTAATGAATAAAGAAAGAAAAGAGAGGGTGAAGGAAAAGAGAGAGCGAGAGAGAGAGAGAGAGAGAGGATGACAATAGCAGAAAAGATGAAGTCCCAAAGACCAGAGGAGCAGATTGTGTTGATGGTCCAGGAAACAGAGCAATTGTTACTCAAATGTAGATTTTAAGAATAAGAAAATTGAATTAATAAAGTAGATAGTGGGGAAGTCTTTGCATAGAAAGGACTCTGATGACAGCATTCACACCTTCTGCTTGCATTTATATAATGAGGGTTCAAATAACATATAACCTTTAACAAATTTCTTAAGCTGATGAGAAGAAAGCAGATTCTTTATTTTCTGTTGCTATTATAGAGTACCACAGACCAAGTAATTTTAAAGAAAAGAAATGTATTCCTTACAGTCTGGGATCTAGGACGCCCAAGTGCACAGTGCAAGCATCTGGGAGGTACTCCATGCGGTGTGGCGACGCGGTAGAAGGGCAAGGGAGCACACTGGGACAAGAGCTCACCTTGTGACAAAGTCGTCCCTGTGATTATAACTAACCCAATCCTACAAAAAAAAAAAAAAGCGATTGGCTCACTCACAAGAACAAATACCCAAAGGCCCAATCACCTCTTAAAAGTTTCCTCCTCTCACTAGTGGCACCATGGCAATTAAATTTCAGCATGAGTTTTGGAAAGGATGCTCAAGCCACAGTGCCAGTGCCATCTTTAACAGAGATTATGTTCCTAAAACATGCTGTTTGTGCAAAATATTACAAGAAGTGATATTTCCCAAAAGCTGTCTCCTTTATAAGGCAAGGACAGTAGCATGGGCCAATAGTGCACCCTAACTCCCAGCTAGGAGGAAGCGGTCATGAAGCCATGTTTGTTCGAACTGCTGGGACTGGGTGTAGTTAATCTATCATGTAAACCTTGGGAAATAGATGTAACAATCACTTTGATTCTAGACCCCAAAACAGGGATTGTGCTTTGTTAGCTAAAGAATTAATATTGGAAGGAGGGATTTTAGGAAATTCATTGGCAATGAGGCGATATGTATACATTTTTCTCTCCTAGTTTAGATTTCCTTATTAATTTAGGAATAGTTATTGGGGGAAAACAGCTGTGCTGTTTTGGAATGGCTTACTAGAGTTTGATAAAGCCTGTATCTGGGCTTACCTTCATAATAAGGTTTCATTTTGAAAGGGCACAAAGCATTTTTGTTTTTAATCTTCAAAATCACAAAACAGTGAATTAGTATCCTATGGGCTATCTGCAGGCATGCTTTGTTCAGACCAATATTTGAGCATAAAAGTAAACTAGACGTTTAAATATCAGGATAGACCAAGTGAAATCCCCAGACATTGTTCTCTTTATGAAAGAGAAGCTGTGGCCCTACTAGGCGCGCGCTCCCTCATAGCAACGCTCAGCGCCAGCCAAGCAGAGAGGCCCAGTGGCGAGCCCGCTGTCCAGTTGGCCAGTGCCCCAGTTCCTCCCAGTACCCCACCAGGTTTGCGTCACTTACTCGCATTCCGTGTCTGATGTCTGCCCTTGCTGGAATTTAAGCTTGCTTACCTCTGTCTGGTTCAGGTTGTGGGTCTTCTCTAAGAACCGGAAGTATGTCTCCGTAGCTCTCAATGTTTGTTTATTTTAAATTTCAATTCACATTGTCGGACTGAAAAAAAAATTACCAGTTCCTGAATCCTTTCTGCTAACCAGCAATGGCTCTCACAACATCGCTGTAGAGGGTCGATAGGGTTAAACACACAAAAATTCACGTTTATTGCTGAAATGAATGTCAGAGTAACTTTTGAAATGTCAGTCAATGGAATTAGCCACAGTGTCATAGTAAATTAGAAAACTAATAGTACTGTTGCATAAAGAAAATAATTAAAAAACGTTGACATCTAGTCTTTATTTTTTTAAAAAAAAACGCTTCAATGAGTTTAAAATATAAGAAAAAATTTTAACCTAAAATGATCTGTCCACAAAATGTAACAGAGCAAGCATCATGTCAATGCAGCGTTGAAACTTTCCCCTTCATGTCAGAACTGAGCCCAAGATTCCCACTACATGCAGGAAAATCCAAGCTGCAATCCTCAAATATGAGCTGCTGTATCATAGCATGCGCGGACAGCAGGGAAATGCTTACCGGCCTGGTGGTGGGTGGCCACGTGTTTCTCACCTGGGATGGCAGTAATGGGCACTTATTATCATTTTAGCTGAGCTAGATGTCTTGAATACATTTTTCTGCACATATAGTTCACGATAAAAATAGTATTGAAATGCTCATGATTTTCTAACAGTTTACAATATTCCTGTGTTGCTTACAAAAATAGATTAAATTTCTGTGGGGTGAATTTGGGAGTACATGAAAGATTTGTTCTGTTAACTGACAATAACTTTCATAAAATCATTGATAACATTTGCAATGTATCTGTAGCAGTGCTGTATCTAGTTTCATAAATAATTGCAGCCTAATAAAATTCTTTCTTGCTTCACTGCAAATCAATTTTTCCTAGTTTTATGAGGCCATTTTCTCACTTAAAACCATATGTATCGAAACTTCACAATTAGGAATAAAATTTTCTGACCTCAAACCATTTGCGATTGTTTCTTACATGTTCATCTTTTTTCTTCAGTTAGAATAAAATGTTCTTAAGGATAGACACCAGATATTACTCTACTTCTTTCATAATCTCTTGGCTACAAAATTTCATACATAAGAACTATGCAATAGGCCCCTATAAATCAAATCACATGCAAGAATTTTGGAAATATTCTTGAAGAAATGTAATGTTTATTCATCAGTTTATATTAAAGCTAAAGTTCTCGCTTTAATACTTGTATGTAGAATTAAGGAAACAGAAGGGTCTGAATTAAAACAATTGGCAACAAACCTTAACAGGAACAATTAAGGGGTGCACCGAATCAAGATGTGGGAAGAACTCAGCAGAGAAGTGCCCTGAATTTAATCTCTTTCTTTCCTTCCTGTGTATCTGAGACTCTTTATTAGTAAAGCCTGCATATTGGTAAAACTTTGGGGCTCCAGTTAGGCACAGAGCACCGCGCTCAGCCTCCTGTGGCTGAGATCCGGGTGTCCAATGCAGACAGTACTTCTGTCCCCAAACAGGAGATGTCTGGAACAAGACAAATGCTTACCTCACTGATTTTCAGGCTTCATTCATTTCTAATATGTGGGATGTTGGCTTCAATTTTCCCTTTAAATCCACATTTATTTTTACTCTACTCGTTCTGTTCATATAATAAGCTTTGTTTGAGTGGTTTAAATCATCTGAAATGTGCTGAGGCTTCTTTGACAGTTCAGTGTTTAGAAGTACCAAGCTTTTTAAATATACAGTGTATTATGGTGTTGAATGCAATTTTCTTGTGTATTTATTACATAAAATTTTGTTGTTCAAATATGTCAGATAGTTTCTGAACATTTTTGAATGTATTATCCCTATCTCTAGAAAGATATACATGTGAAGATGTACTGTGATTATGCATTGGACTCTTTTCCTTCTTATTTTCTTAATTTTTGCTTTTTAAATTTCACTGGTGTTATTAGGCCCATGTACATATATATCTTTTTGGTGAATTGAAACTTCTGTCATCACAAAATATTCTTCCTTATCCTTAACAACGAATTCTCCATTAAACTCCATATTATATCACATCTTTATGACACCTTTGGTTGGTCTTTGAGAGGTATGTGCTCTCCAACTCTAACTTTTAACATTTGTATATTTGCATATACTATAGGAATCTCTTCAAAATGTCTAGTTATTTTTAAAATTGATAACAATAACTTCAGTTTATAATTCACTTAGGGAATTTACATGCAATATGATTATTGTTACAGTTAGTACAATAGCCAGATCTTCCCCACTATTACGAAGTACGTGAGAAAATCATCTTATAAAGAGTAAAGGTCAATGTGGCTCAGAGGGTTTTGAAGCGTGCCGTCCATGACTAATTGGCCCCGTTGCTTTTGCCCCGGTTGCATGCCAGCACATCACGGTGAGAACACACTTCTCACCTTATGGCCCAGAAGTGAGAGGTACAGGAGGACATTGGGTCCCACAGTTCCTGCCATGGGTGTGCCTTCAATGACTTAAAGATATCTTGACTGACCTCAACTATAAACAGTCCACTATGTCCCAAAATCATCACCTTCAGTATCAAGCCTTTTGTATACAGGCATTTGGGGATATTTCAATCCAAATCACAGCAAGTTAGGTTGCAGTCTAACGTCTTATTTTGTTCTTCATCTTCCTCAGTATGTCATGTTCCGGTTTCCTCTCTCCACAAATTATCTTGTTTGTCGTTCTTATGATTATTGTCCTAGTTACTTTATAGGCTACATATTCAATTTAATAATCTTTCAATGTGTGTTCTTGAGATTTCAATGGGGATTATTTATTCATCAGTCTCTTCTTAATTAATCCTTTCTCTTTGTCCATTAGAAATCTTTAGTTTCATAAATGCCTATCCTAATTGTATACTACTGTCAGCAAGCATTTAAATTATTTTGATATTTTAAATATCAAAAATATTTTAAATTGATTCTTGCTGTATATTGTTGATATTCATTTATATCATTCTACTGTTTTACTGTATATGTTGCTCTTCATTGCTTCCTGATGTCTCTGAAGTTATATTTTGATCACTTTTCCCCTAAAGAACACCAATTAATATTTGTTTTAGTTTGTACATACAAATGGTGAATTATCTTTATTTTACAATCTCTTTATTCTTCCTTATTCTTGAAAGATATTTTCATTGAGTATAAAAATCAAGACAGTTTTGTTTTCAATTTTTTAATTTCAACAATTTGCTTTTCATTGATTTTACAAATATGGATCAAACTATATGTTTATTCTATTTTCCCATAATTGTTATTGTGTTAGTATAAGTTTTTGACCATTTCACACTTTGGAATATTTTAGTTCACCATTTTGAGAAGTCATTTTTCAGATTTTTACTTCAAATACATTTAATATTTTTATTTTCTCTTTTATTTTTGCAGCTTTTCCATGATGCATGCACATGTGCTTAATCTGAGTTTATTTAACTTTAAGATTTTTTTAATTAAACAGGTGATCAAAATGCTTCTGAACCTCCTAGGTTCAGTAGTTTGGGTAGCTTTAAATTGTCCTACTTAATCATTCCATCTCTTTCTCTCTCCCTCTCTCATTTCCTCCACTCAATTATTGCTGCAAAATAAATCACCCCAAATTTAGACGGGATTTTAAAAAGCACTCATTTAGTTCACATATCTACAGTAAGGACTGGGGTCGGAAGGAAATCTCATTCATTTTCCAGGAAACATCAGCTGAAGCGGTTAACTAGCACTGGTGAATACACTTGCAAGATGTTTAACGTGTAGAACTGCTACATTGGTAGCTGCTGTTGGGTGAAATTTCACTCAGGGTTACGGAGTGAAGATTTGACTTCTCCTCGTGTAGAATATTTTCTCCATAAGCAAGTTGGACTTTCTCATACTGCTGTAGCTTGATTATAAGAATGAGTTTCTCAAAATATAGGAAGTAAAAACTCTTCCTTGCTTAAGACCTCAGTCCGTAAATTAATGTGCCATTACTGACCTTTTTAATCCTCCAGCACTCAGGGCAATCAGGTGAAGGTCAATGGACACAATCCTACCACCTGGAAAAAATGCAAAAGAATTTGAACATTGTGTTTTGAAATCATCACGTATATTAAAATTATGTTAGACATTTTAAGTTTAACCAAAATATTTCACCCCACTATACTTTCCATCTTTCCATTCATTTGTCACTAAGCATAATTCTGATTTTATTCTGGTCTCATTTTTTATTATTTATCCTTTAAATGTTATATTTGCACTGTTTGAGGATTTCGTTTATTGTATTTTTAATATTTTTGCTTGATTCATTTTTAGCGTTTAGTTCTTTCGAAAAATCCTAGATACTGTCTTTTACTTTCTCCTGAGTGTTATGGTCACCTTCCATAATGCTTAGACATTGTCCCATGATGTAAGAGCTCTGAGTTTATGTCATGCGACAGTAATTGGCTTGCCTACAGTTACACCATCGTGGATGCCAACCCACCAAAGCTTCGTTCTTTTTTATTTTAAGTGTTAATTTTTTCAGATAAGAGAAAAATAAATAAACCGTTCTCTTCAGTAGATACTATATTTCCATTCCTTGAACTACAATGGTAAAAAACCAACTGCCACAGTCTCAGAAGAGGTAGAGGAACATTTGCTTTTAGGATATAGCTAGAAATTATAGTCTAGAGATAGACACTATGGATCAAAAACTACTGTGTGGGCATCATAGAGAGTGTTTAGGAAGGTAGACTAAGAGCTGTAAGTACAGAACTTCATGATACAAGCATGTTATCTCACTACAAGAGCATAGGTTCCAATAGAGCTTCAATAATAGATGCAGAAAATAGTCCCAGAACCTAACAGAAAGTAGACTCACAAAGTTTAAAAACATAGCCAGAATGATAGCATTCCGTTTCTTTTTTAAGCCTGAGTCACTGACATATATGTACACCTCCATAAAAAGGAGAAAAATGGAAAAAGACAGATATTTATTTTTGTTGTCCTGTGCTATGTAGTGCCTCTCCTAATACCCATGATAAGTTGATGCATGCAAATTATTACCTTGATCTCATAAATAAATATTGGTTAAATATTCTTTCCCCAGAAGATAAGTACAAAATTAAGTATAATTTACATTTAATATGATTGAAATCCATATGCTTGACTCTGAAATTTCACTACATCTCTAGAATATAAAAAATGTGTATAAGTAGCACCAAGAAAGGAACTAGCTCACTGAGCACTTAAAGAATGTGTATTATAAAGAGAAAACTCGGAAGCCTGGTGGCATAGCTCGGTGGTTAGAACACTCATCCAGCAAGCACAGCCCCCCCCTGGGTTCGATTCCCCAGCAGCACATAAGCCTAGAAAAATTGTGCATGCCTGTAATTGCAGTACTTGGGAGGCTGAGGCAGGAGGATTGCAGTGTGTTCAAGGCCAGCCTGGGCTACGTGGTGAGTTCAGGAAGAGCCTCGGCTACATAGTAAGACCCTGTCGAAAAAACTCAGAAACAATAAATAAGGAAAAGAAACATATAAAGGGAATGAAACGGAAACACATTTGGATATGAAATCTGCTTTTAATAGAAACTTCAACTTGATTTAGTCATATTTACACAATGTTCCAAATTATTATCTACAAGCGAAGTCATCCAGAAAATTAAGGGAAGGATATATGATGAATGTAAAAATTAAAATTTTGACAGAATGAAATAAATAGCATTTACTAACTACATTAGGCATGTTTCCAATCTTTTACTAAGCTATTAAAAGTAAAACAACTGTTCAAAACATGCTGCCAGATTTTTCAAAATGCTTGTTTTGAAATGTTGACTAAGTATCTCAGAACTGTATATCATCTTTAGTATTATTAAACTTTCTTCAAAACAAAAGCATAGCTTTTTTCTTGTGTGCTAAGACATAAATTAAGGGTCCTACTCCTACATGTTAGACAAGAGCATTACCCATTCATTAACAGTTAAGAGGATTTGTAAATGTTTCCACCACTTGTATGAGTGTTTATAATTTATACACTGCTTCCATTTTCATCTATTTACTTAGAAATATTAACATGTTAAAAATCTAGCCTTAATATTCCTATTTTACATTGTAAGAATTTTCTAAACATTGCTTTATCTATCCATTGCCTATTTACCTCATAAACATTTAATAGATAAATTTAATGTATAAATGAGTAAGTGAATAAATTTAACTCAAATTGGAGGATTGACTTTTAAAAATCACTCCAGAAGTGATTTTTGTCTCCATCTTTGTTTGTGGTCCCACGCACACATCTGTGATGCACTGCTGTCGTACAGCAAAGTAGCTGAAACGTTTTCAGGAATAATGTTATACATTATTCCTAAAGAATGAGTGCTGAGTCTACACCGCACTTGGCAGCTACGTCTTCTGTTCTCTTACCTCTTGTCTGTGCCCCTCCCTCCAAAGCTGCTCTGTTAACATTCCTACAAATAAGACAAACAATCATCTGTCCCTAGTGTAGGGAATCCTTCCTCCAACCCGACGGAAGGTGTCTCAGGATGGACCCCTAAGTCAATTTCCGGCTAAGAAAGTTATGCCAAAGTTTGGTTCAGAAATCTGAGACCAGCTAACTCTTGTCCCTGTTACCCTTGGCTGCTGTACCTTGCCTGGCCACCCCTATCACAACAAAGGCTCGACATGCATGTATTTGTGTTGATACACTTCCCAGGTCTTTGCGTTGTGCCCAATGGGATTAGAATTGGGTTTGCACACTGACTGTCCTTCAATGCTACTCAAGAACACTCCCCAGGCTTTTGCCTCATTAGGTACAAACGGGCTTCTCCCTAAAAGCACTGCTACCCTCACAGCCTCTCTGGGGGAGATGGTCCTTATTCTTTTTTAGGTTCATGTCATTTGTCATCTGTCCCATACCTCTCCTGTCACTGTAAGCCTACCAATCACTACCCTACTCATGTGAAATGTTTACATCAGATTCACCATTGGTCTCCCAACTATAATTCTCATCTGACAATTTTAACTCCTACTTTGGTGACTTACCCAATGTCCCCCATAATAATTCTTCGGCTCTCTAGGATCAAGTGGTGCCCTAAAGCTATGGGTTTCGTTTTTTTCTTTCTTTGTTTCTTTCTTTGTTTCTTCCTTCCTTCCTTCCTTCCTTCCTTCCTTCCTTCCTTCCTTTCTCTCTTTCTTTCTTCCTTCCTTCCTTCCTTTCTCTTTCTTTCTTCTTTCTTTCTTTCTTTCTTTCTTTCTTTCTTTCTTTCTTTCTGTTAAATGTGGCATAACTGTTATGTCTATATAATGTTGTTACTTACTGTAACCAATTTTCTGTCCCAAACTTCTTGCCTTTAAAATTTTATATTTCCCTCTTAACCCACATTTCTATTTTTTATTACCCAATAATTAACTATGTTTTTGCCTCCGGGTATGTGAGACCACACCTGTGGTCATCCTGCAGTACATGCTGTACAAAGCAGCAGTGTTCACCTGGGCTGGTGGTGCAAGCCTGAAATCCCAGTGCTTTGGGAGGCTGAAGCAGGAGCAAAGCAAGCTTGAGTTCAGCCTAGGCACCTGATGACTTAGCACAACCCTGTCTCAAAATCAAAATAATAAAGGCATCAGGGGTGTAGCTCACTGTCGCGGCCCTGGGTTCCATTTCCAAGACAAAACAGATAGCAATATCTATAGTTAAAATGTTGGCCTCAAACCGGCAGTGTCAGCATAAGCCTCGGTTTGGAATTTGTAAGAAAAACAGTTTCCTAGGGCTTCATTCCACATTTACTCAGTCATAGACTCTGACACTGGAGCCCAGCAAAGTGTTTCCAATCACCCCTGAAATTTTGGGAACTGCTGCCGTAGAAGATGTATTCAACTGATCCTTCTCAGGGACTTTATTTATTTATTTCTTTTGGAGACAGGGTCTCGCTCTGCAGCCCAGGCTGGTCCTGAAATCACTATGGAGCCCCGGCTGGCCTTGGACTCACAGCAATCCTCCTGCCTCAGCTCCTCAAGTGCTGGGATTACAGGCGTGCACCATCACGCCCAGCTTATGTGGTGCTGGGGAATCGAACTCAAGTACTTAGCACGTGATGTCCTGCTTGCCAGGCAAGTGCTTTAACTGCTGAGCCATTCCTCCTGTACTCAATGACTTTAAAGTCGTTGAGTGGCAATGAACTTTGAAACCTGAGGGTATTACTCTTTGGCTCCAGTCCTCCCATGTAGAAAGGTTCCAGAAATGCGCCAAGTTTAACAGTTTTATCTACTGCCTACTTTTCATATACAGTTGCCACTTACAATTCAAGTGATCTCTTTTAATAATTCCTATTGATCTAATGGTATTTTCTGAGATGTTTTGCCTATGACTATCTTCTGTAAAAGATGCTGAGACATGTTAATTCATGTAAGGTCATAGATATAGGACCAAAACCAAGATCTGAACTCAAACTAGCTAAATACAAATGTTGTATTTTTCTAGCTTACTATTGAATTATATGAAACAAAAGATACATCAATGTCTCTACTTTAGTAGGGGTAGAAATTATGAATAGATGGATGTTTTAATTTTTTTTAAATAAGCATTACATGAAAGTTTATCATGAAATAATTATAATTAATATCAGAATAAACAGTTTACTATACTATATCATGTATAGTTCTTATAAAATAGACATATATTACAATGTGATGTTCAAAATTCTTTGACAAATGAGCCATTTGGGAATCATTTTTAGCAACACCTGTAAAACTAGTGTGTCCTGAAGCTGGCTTCTGAAAATTTGGATCCACTCTATCTTTTTTTTTAATTCAGAATATGGACTTTCTTATTCCTCTTATTTGTTCTCACTTTATCTGCTCTTACCTTCTTTTGTATATCTCCACTTTTTGAACTACAGGAGTCATTGTTCCATCTCCCCAGTTGGCACTTTTCCCTTTCCGCAGAGACAGCCTCGCATTCCACTCTCCTGCTTTGAGAAGGATTTACGCTTAGGGTGTAATAGTATGTGGCTGGCTTTGTGAGCGCGGTGTCGGTGTGTGCGCATGCAAATATGCTGCCCCATACAAATCTCTTAGCTTCATGATGATGGCACAATTGAGAAACTTTATAACATCACAGTATGTATCACATAGCCATCCAGGGCTCAATATGCTGTGGTAAGATGCCTGGCTTTCCTGCTAATCCCGGGCTGGGCAGCAGACTCCTGACTGTAATTCAGAGTAGGTACTCAGAGCACGGACTATGTGCTAAATTCCATACCTGTCTCAGAGCACTACCTGGAAAATCACTTCCCCCTTAGATTTTATTTTTTAAAATTCCGACAGAAGCATATGTTAAAAATGGTTGAATTATGGATTGAGAGCATGCACACTTCTAACCCCTGTCTGTATCTGCAGCTCCCTACAAACTGCAAGTGCTGCTTTGATGTTAACTTCAATCCGAGCTCACTTAGGGACCAGTGACTCTAGCAGCGGGTCGTGCTGGATGGACATTTCTGGTACCATTGCAGGGTGTCACCTCTTTTTCTTTGGTTTTGCAGGTTCTGCTGACCTTCTTTGTGTCCCGTGCTCCTCTTGTCCCACCCTGGTCTACTCTGGTATGTTTGCTCAGGGCAATTAATGACAATGTCAGGTAATTATGAATATTATCTACAACTGTCCAAAGTTTTTAAATATTTATTCCTCATGACTTGATGAGAAAAGATTTTTGCGGCGTGCAGCAGCCTTATTTCTTGTGTGTGTGATGTTCTGTAGGTCTGTAAGCTTCCATGCTGATATGGTAGTAGGGAATTCTAAACCCCTAACTGACAGGAAAATAAATTCTAGATAGATGAGAAGGGAAAACAGACTCTCTACCTGCAGACTGCAGACTCCACGGTGCCATCACGTCCACGGAGAAAGCTACTTATGAACCTGATGATGTACAGAAACCAAAAACCCGCAATGTCTCTTCTGTGTAAATCACAGAGAGAAGCAAAGATGCTGAGTTTGTCTTTGATACTCAGAGAATTAGAGAATATTAATATTGGAAAGATTTTCGAGCTGTCTAATCTTCCCCTAATCCACTTAGGAGAGGCAGCCTCTTCTCTGAATGCCCCTTCCAAATGCTTACCAGCCTCCATGCAACACCTGGAGCCCTGGAGAGCTCACAGTCTCCCTCAGCTCTTCCTGCAATCATGTTCTGCTCAGCAAGTCTGGTCTGTGGTTCTTTTATTGTGACAGACAGTACTGTGTCTCTCTTGCATATAATGATTCTCCTACTACACCTATACAACTATTGCATGTTTGTTTCTTCAGACTTTCAAGTATTCTCTGTATAATAAATGGCTTGTGTGCGCACTGCTCTTCTATACATGGTCAATCATTCATTCAATTCATACTTTATAAAGGCTGACAGTGGGTCGTGAATAACATGTGGTTCTTCACGTCATGGAACTTATGAAACTGTGGTGGATATGTAATATGATAGTGACAGTTGTTATGGAATTATTAGGATAAATGCCTGCAGGAGGAAGGTCTACCTGGACTCATACTTAAGAGCCAGTGTTTTAAGCTAAAACCTTAGGGATTATGGGAGTTAGTCAAATTAGAGAGCGTTGCTGTTCTTTGGTGTAACTAATACATTTCAGATAATGGGAAACCGTGAGCAAAAACAAGTTTGGCTCTTCTCTCGCTCCCTTCCTTCCAGGGCTCCCTCTCTTGCATTAAATAAATATTTATTGAGCAAATTGCCTTATACAAAATACTCATTCCAGCCCAGTGAAAAATTTGGAGATTGATAGTGTCTATGTTGTAATTAGTGAATCAGAAATATTAAGTATAACCGTGGAAAAACTTAAAGTAACATGAAATGTTATGGAAACATGCGTATTTTCCTTTCTTACTCTAATTTGATTAGGATTTAACATAGTTATTTAGAAATTAGTATACTATAAGAAAACTATGACTGACGAGGTAGCACTGGAATGTTAATGCCACTGTAAACTTTATACATTGTAGAATAAAGGATTATACTTGATCTTTCTTTTTGATGTGCTATCCTGTAGATATACCATTAAGTATGTTTTCTTTCATTTCATTTCTCTTCTACAGGTCTGTGAAAGCAGCAGAAGAAATTGCAAGTGGTCCTTTAAAAATGCAATTAATCAAATCCTTATGTACAGGCCTAATTTTATTAACTCTGTGTAATCATTTAGAGAATGGTTATTTTTATATCAATAATAAAAGCATTGTTGCAACCAGGGGCTGCCCACGTGTGTCCTTAGGGTAACCCTAACGGAGGGCGCTTGGGACACTTGTGGCTTCGTGGCATGGTCAGTGTCCTGAGTTTAGCTTACTTTATATATAGCTATTAATATTAATGTTTGATACATTAAATATTGCCTGATCCAATTAACTTTGCTTAAAATTTTTCTGCATTTTAACTTGCTTAGAATTTTCTACTTCTTCTATTTTTATAATATTTTCTCATTTTTAGATCAATAGCATTATATTTACTTCCATGTGCCAAGCGGTGCCATGTAGATACCTGTGAAAATTGTCAATAGCTGTTCAGTGTCATGCCCTGCCATGTGTGCTCTTTCCCCACGACTCCTCCTTCCACAGCCTCTTTTCCTGTTCCCGTCAGAACAAATAATTATTATGCTGATTGAATAAAGAAATTCAATAAGGAATGAAATGCATGCTTAGAGCACATGCAATGAAAATATTTTAACCATTTATGTAATTATTAAACCCAATCAAGAGTATCCTTTTTAAATTTGATGTATGTTTGCTTGCCTTTGGAATGTGCTATGTCTTGTTGCTAAGTGAGTGAATCTAAGTAAATCTACTGAGTATATGTGCTGGCTGCTTTATCTTATGTGTCTTAATCTAAGTTTGTTTTCTGGACCCTTAAGCCATTAAGATTAAGTTATAAAACTGCCTGTATAGCTATCAAAGAAACAAATGTTTAAGGCCAGAACACGGCTAAAAAATAAACAAATTCTGATTGTATGAATTAAGTTATATTCTTAAATATAAATAATACATGCTACAAATAATCTTGTGTTAGAAATCAAGAGACTAATATCTTAAAAATTATTCAGTTTGATAGGTAGAAATACGTTAATACTTGGAAAACAGGACATTTTGAGCAGAAACCTAGAAAGCAAGAGAGCAAATTTATGGGATAAGAATCCTCATCTAAAAATCCTTACCAGGAAGAATATTTCTTCAAAAATGTTTGCTTGAAAATTCAGATGTCTTTTCTATCAGAATTTTCTTTCTCACAGCATGCCACTCAAAGTGCCTTGGCTGGAACCATGCTTTGTCCTGCGTGTCATTTGGTCAGTTTTGGTCCTACTCTTGCACACCGACCTCATCCCGGAGGCAGTTTATTTAGTTCCCTCCCATAGAACCCAAGAATTAGTCCACCAGAGTTTAAGGATGTAGATCATCGAGACTGCAGATGAAGAACAGCAAAACCTAGACACTAACAAGTTGGCGAGGCAGATTTTTTTCAGGAACTGATCATTGCCGTAGAGAAGATGTTCCCATTTCGCTCAGCTCAACTTCATTTTGTACAGAGGGGACCGTCATGTACGAGGCAAGAGTTGGAGAAGATGAAGCAGAAATAGCACGGGCTGGAGCAAAATCAGAGAAGTGAAAATTTACAGAAAGCTGGAAAAGGAAAGGGAAGTCAGTCCATGTGAAACCTACTACATGCCAGTCTGACACGTATCAGAATTAGATTTCAACCCTCCCTCAAAGACTAGGAGGCAGAGGTCCTAACTCAGGTGCTAGATGGAACAAACAGCCAATTCTTTTGGCATTCTTGAGCTTCCTCAGACTGTAGTTATCATCCTAAACATGTAGCTTTGTGCTGTTAAGAAATTAAGCTTGTATTTCCTCAAGGCTACTAAAGTGTAGAATGGAGATGAATGAAATCATCTTTTGCTGAAAAACTGCACTTTTAAAGGCTGATACTTAATTAAGAAAAAAGCTCAGAACATGCAGAACATCCTGGCTAGGGTTCGGTCAAAGAGAGAATTTTCCTCAACACCTTCTAGTTATTTCATAACACCACACACACACACACACACACACACACACACACACACACACACGTTATATCACAATTCCTATCTCCTATATTTTGTCAATGACTTTTGGTTCAGGGGCCAAACCCAGCGAGCAGCCTGATCCCACACCAGCCGACTTCTGTAGCTTGCTTCCAAAGGGTTTCTTGAGAGATTCTTTGGATTTTCCACCCAAAATCATGGCTACGAGAACACAGCTTTGAGCCTTCACTCAGGGCATGGTCTTGGCTATCTTTGTCTAAGACCATGTTACACCCTGACCTTCTGGACATAGAGGCCGGATCCTTATTCTCACGAGCAGCACTGTCTGGTGAGAGAAACGTCCTTGTGCACGTCGACTGCGGCCAAATGCTCTAGCGTAGGGTGGTATAGGCTGGCAGACTGAGGGGCGCCAGAGCAGCTGCGACTGCAAGCAGGGAATTGTGAGATAGATGAGGGCAAGCAAGGCTCCCCGGAAGACACGCGGCCCGCCTGATTCTCTAAGGATGACGTGGAGTCAACTGAGCAGCAAAGGTAGGAAAGGGCCCACGTGGGGGCCGCAGCACACCCGTGCCGAGCGGAGGCGGGAAGGGGCGCCGGCGCTTAGCCCTGGGGTTGTAGAGTGCGAGATCACACGGTGGCTGGCGGGGCGAAGAGGGTGAGGAGTTGGTGGCGGAACTACATGCCTTCCCGTGGACTTCCACATTAAGTCTCCCTCAGTCCAAAGCTGAAGATTCTAGGGTCAAGGGGCAGCTGGGCCGCAGCGGCCACCATCCGGCAGCTACTGATTCAGCATCTCCTCATCAGCTGCGGTGAACAGCCGAAGATGGCGGCACTTCCTGGAAGACGCCTGAGCACAGACACCTGGAGAGAGGGGAGTGAAGCCGGCAGGGCAGATGAGTGCTTAGCACGAGGCATGCCAGCCGCTCTGAGGAAGGCCTAGAGGACTCAGGACGTGGGCAAGCCTAAAACCTGGGCGAACCCCTTGGGAGGAGGGTGTAAGAGTCAAAATAGAAATGATGAAGGGCTCCATGGGTTTCTTAAGGCGGAAGATGGCAGAGGTTCAGCTGAGGTTGGGATATTCCGAAAGCAGACGAGACAGCAGAACAAAACCTATGTGACGGATGGCTCTCGTGACGTTATTGCACGTAGAAGGTAGAAGGGGAGAGTAAATTAGTAGTTAAGAGTGTTCCTAGAGATGGGCATGGTAGTCCCTTCTTGTGATCTAAACACTGTAGGAGGCTGAGGCAGGAAGATTTCAAGTTGGATTCCAGCCTGAGTAACTCAGTGATTTAGTAAAACCCTGCTATGAAAGAAAGAATGAAGAGAGGGGGTAGAGAGAGAGAGAGAGAGGGAGAGAGAGAAAGAGAATGAGAAGCAGGATGAGGGGGGAAAGAAAGAAAAGGAAGAAAGGAAGGAGGGATGGAGAGAGGGAGGGAAGGAAGGAAAGAAGGAAGGAAGGAAGGAAGGAAAGACAGAAAGGAAGGTAGTCCAGTGTAAAGATTCTGGATTCAATCTCCAGTGCTGGGGGGGGGGGGGGGGGGGGGGGGGGGGGGGGGGGGGGGGGGGGGGGGGAGGAGTGTCCTTGGTTTAAAGCTTGATTTTGAGAATTAGGCGAGGACAACAGAAGGAAAAGCAAGAATTTACCGCTGAAGAAATGTCCCCTGAAGGCACATTATGATGTAGCTGCCTGTGGGACATTGGGTGAGGTGTCCAGCAGGTGCAGGGATGAAGAGGCAAACTCATCTAGTGTTTTGCACACATGGAGTTGTGAGAACGAGGAAGTGGAACACGAGGCTTAAGAAGAGCCTCTGGCCTGAGAGCTGCCTCCCTAAGGAAGGCTCGTGTGCAGGGATCAGGAAGAGAGAAGTCCGGAAGGGCTGCGCGAAGGGCACAGCAGTTAAAGCACTTGCCTTGCAAGCGCAAGGCCTTATGTCCGATTCCCCAGAACCACATAAAGCTGGCATGGCGGTGGTGGTGCACACCTGTTAATTGCAGTGCCAGGGAAGCTGGGGCAGGAGGATTGCCAAGTCTAAGGCTAGCCTGGGCTACATAGTGTGCTCAGGACCAGCCTGGGATACAGAGTGAGACTGTCTCAAAAAAAAAAAAGTAAGGAAGAAGATAACAATTGTTCAGGAAGATAACAAAGATAACAATAAAAAAGAAGAAGTCAGAGCTGAGAGCATAGGTCAGTTTTTGGGTGCTTGCCCAGTGAGGACAAGGACCTGGATTCAATTCCCCAGCACCACGTCAATTGGGCATAATCGTGCACTCAGGAGGCAAAGGCAGATGAATATCATGAGTTTGAGGCCAGCCTGGGCTACATAGAGAAGTTAGCACTGGCCTACATTATAAAACAAGAATCTGTCTCAAAAAGAAGAAAATAAAGGTAGTATGCCGTTGGACAGCTAAGATTTCTTATGTTGTTTATATAGTGCCTGTCCCTTGACACTGTGTGTACTACATTAATCCTGGAATCTAGTTTTTAAGCAACAGATTGTTCTTCCTTTAATGAAAGACCAAGAAAATATTCACTGTGACGGCAGGCTCCAGGATGAGACAGGCAATGATGGGGACTGCTCCTACCTGCCATCACTTGAGAGTAGAACAGACAGAACAAACGTCCCAAGCTGGCTGTGTTGCTCCACCTCTTTTCTTTAGAGAAAGACCCGAGAACGTCAAATCCCCAGCTTGGCTTAATTTTCTTTTTCACCAAATATTTGTTAATAACTCCCTATGTGTCTGATATTACGTTAGACTCTGGGGGCCCAGAAGTAGCAGAACATACCATACCCTCCGTGCACCCTGTAACTGGGTGGCTCCGTTGATATAACACTGACAGTCAGTTACAATCTATATCAAGAAAACAATCACAGCATTCTAAAGGGGTGCACCTGAGGAACACGCATTCTGCATTGTCCACAAGGAATGGTGGGTTTTAGCCCGAACATTAAAGGGGGTAATTCAGAAGAAATTGGAAAACATTGAGGGGAATTGTGGATAGTGCTGAGTAAGGAACTGAAGAGTATCTTAAGGGAGCACCTGCATAGAGTCCAGCAGTCACAGCCAGCACAGCGGAGACGCTGAAGCGAACACGGCCAAGGGGCTGGAGCAGAAAGGATGTGCAGTTCCCCCCAGCTGATGCAGAAAAGAAAGTAGCGGCAGCCAAACTGGAAAGACGGCTGTAAAGTGAGCTACATTCTGGCAGCACCAGAAGCATATGGAAGAGTTTTGAGCAAATGACTAGTGAGATTTGCATTGCAGGGAGACAATTCTTGGCGTTGGTGTGGAAAATGGTCATAAAGGGACCAGCCTGGAGGCAGCAAGAGTGATCAGGGCACTTCTGGAGTAATCAGAACTGAACACTGAGAACTGCATACATGGGAAGAGTTTCAACGGTTAATTGACTAAAGATGGGAGGGAGAGTCACAGCTAATGGCTAAGTTCCTAATCAGAATGCCTGATGGTGAAATATGGTTTAAACAATGTACCAATGTCCAGTGCCATTGGAGACTTAACCAAGACTTGAGCACCATCAGCAGACAGATGATCAACCAAACAAAATGGAAATCAAAGCAGTAGATGACAGTACCCGATGAGACTCTGTGCTGGGAGTGAGGACAGAAATCTCGGAAACATAGCAGCCCTTCAGAGACTGAGAAAGTGGTTTCAAGAGTCGAGACTTCACTTTATGGACACTTGACAGAGTGGGTGGCCCACACACTGTTTCTAGGAAGCAAAAGGTCAAAATCCTTGCACTTGGAGGCCCCAGGTTCCTGTAAGCACAGCTGAGTTTCAGGGGAGAGGGAAGCAGCTCATCTGTTAAACAGTCTTCAGTGGTCTAGCTTAATGAGGCTGCAGAAATTTCCTGTGGGTGAGTGGAATAAAAACAGTTATACAGGGTTAGGAGGGGTGACATGAGAAACGTAGAATTTTGCTTACTTAGGAAGTAAATAAAGTGTGCAATTTTCATGTATTTTTTAGGCAGTGTCTGGTGACTTCTACTTAAAGATGCCTATTTCTTTGGTTAATGGTGATAAAGAGATAACTAACATCTTTAGCAGAAAGGGTAAGGTTTATTTAAGTGTAGGTTTTAATTTGGAATATTTTTATTTAAATTCTTTTTTTTCTAAAACAAGTTCACCATAACTTTTCAACTGTTGGTGATAGAACTCATCAGACACTCCTCTGAGGAGAAAGGAGTGTCTCTCACCCTCCTTTCCCCTCGCTGGGCTCTACCTCTACTGCAGATTACAGCTTGCCATACTGTAAACACTTGCTGGTTATTTTTTTTTCAGCTTACATTTTGCTCTCCAACCACAGTTGTTTGTTTTTGTAAGATTTCTATGGTGGTTTCTTGTCCATCTCCTGTCTTTGATGTTAGCTGAATCCATCTTTGGAAAGTGAATGCAAGTGTATTTGAGTGTTGGTGGCAGCTGGGCTTTGGCAAATCTTCTCCCTCGTGTGACTATTTGTGATGTCCTGACACACTCTGAGCACTACCTGAAATTCTACTGTAGTCATATAATCCACTGTCTGAACAATACAGCAACCACACAGCAATTTTTTCTCAAAAATTGCCTACCACACACGAGGGGCAGCGCATGGCTTTGAGATTATGCAGTGTATATGTATTCTTAAAGAAAATAGACAAGTTATGGCTTAAAAATAAGGGTTCTCAAAGAGTTCACTGCTAGCCTGGCAGGCTCACTCTTTCTAACACAGTGCATACCAACTTCATCTGAAGGGCCCTTTGTCAAGAGCAAACGTTTGATTGAATGGCTTGCCCGAGGTTTAACCACATAGATTCTCAGTAAAAGAGGAACTATGGTGCTTATAAAAATGTTATTATTAGATTTTGTGATTTTTCTTTTAGGGGTAAAGATATTGAGCATATTTAGGCCAATGTACTTAGACCACAGTCAGGACCATATTATCAGTGGCTTAAATTGAGATACAGAAATTTGGACTCCAATGCAGAGAACAAATGTGTGTGTGGCGTGGGTAAGCTGGGATCCAAGGTTTTCACATCTTTTATGTACTTATTGCCTGAATTCACTGTGTACAGTTTTTTCTTTGGATCTGCAATAATTACTGCCTGGGCACAAGCACATGGAAGATTTCCTAGCCCCCACAATTGGGTGTGGTCAATGATAGTTCTAGCCAGGAGACCATGTGGAAAATGACAGCTAGCACTTGCAGTCCAGGCATTTGGCAGAGGTGTGGGTCCTCCACGCATGTCGCTACCTCCAGTGATTCTGGATGTTACACCCTGTGGTGACAACTGCTGAAAGCATTGAGGTTCGTGTCTGTGTGACATGTGACTCTGCTCACTTGGCAGTTAATAAGAGGGACACATGCACCCTCCAGAATCGGCCACTACTTGGAAAGATTTTCTTTTCTTTTTACAGCAACAGAATATGGCCAAATTTGCTCCCAGCTGAAAATGATAATTCCAAAACTCAAATTATAGGTCATGCATAGAAAAGGAATTTAAATAAAATATAATCATAATAAAGAAATTATCAGATGTGGAGAGAGGAAAGCAGATTAAAATGTCTATTTAAAGTGTCACCTTAACTAACCCTATGTTTTTATTTATGATCTCAAAAAATTAACATTTTTGTGTTTAACATCTATGTGAAATGGTCATGTCAGAAGCTGAGTAAATTAAGATAATATAATTGTTTTTGAGTCTGAGTAAAATTGTGTTGTGTTGCTTTATGTAGAAGCTTAGTAGGGCCATTCACTCTACCTGCGTGATGCTTATAACCTTTACCTGGGTTTTGTGAGGCTTGGAGGAGAGCAGGACCACACTCCTGCTCTTGTCAACTCTTGTCGTCAGTGCAGACAGAGACTCAAAACTAGCGTGCCTGACCAAACATTGGTGGTCACTTTGCTAGAGGGGTTATTTAGCTATAATACAGTAATATCCACACTTAAATAAGGTTACTATAGATGGTTAAATGACACATTTAGTGATAGGTGTTGTCTCTGGGGTCCATAACAAAATATTGTGTGGCCTATTAACAGAAAATTGTTTCTCAGAGTTCTGAAGGCTGTAACTGTGAGGTCAGAGTTTGGGAAGGGCCCCTTGCAGATTGCTGTCTTCTCACTAGATCCTATCGCCGACAGAGAATGAACTTTAGGGTCTCTCTTTCTTATCTTGTAAGGACACAAATCCCCACAATGGAGGTGGGGAGTCCTGACTCATGACCTCCTCTGATCCAAGTGTCACCAAATTGGGTTAGGGCTTCAAACTGAGCATTTTGAGGGCCACATACATTTAGTACATAACAAATTCACCACATGCTAAGTGAACATAAGTGACTTACCATCTTCACGGTGGTAAGGCTATTTGTTCATCTTAAGAAATGACCACAAAAACAGACACCAGCCCCAGAAACCTGGGTCTTTCACACTTTCTGAGCATGAAGTGATTAGACACAAGCACTTCTCCATATCTATATCAGAAGTTTGGAATTCAGTTTGGCGCCACATTTTGCAATTAACCCACTTGATTGGGATAGCCTATGTCATCCATAGCAACTAACCCACACCATAACAACAGTGGAGCAGAGGTAGGTCTAAGCTAACCCAGTCAGATTCAACTGGTATTCATCATTCTTCTAACTGAAGTCATTCTCAAACCCTTCATACTATCTCATCACTTGGAGAGATTTTAAGACTAAGCAAGCCTGGATTCAATCCCAGAATACTTGATCTGCCTATCAAAAGGCGAATCCCAGGCACAGGTGTTTGAGAATCTCCTCCAGTGATTCTTATATGCAGCTGAACCTAAAAAACACAACTTGAAATATTTTTAAGTGATGCAGCATTAAATAGACTAGAGGGTTTCACTTGCTTTGTAAGCAAAAATTGGCCATGCCAGGAATTTTCTTTGTAATGTAGGTTTGTGGTTACATATTTTTAGATAACTTTTTGTAAAATTATTACTTTTTGTTAGTGATATGAATTAAGTGCATCTTCTGCATCAGCTACCACCCAAGGTACTCTATGTGCATTATCTCGTTTAATTTTTACAATAGCCATAGATGTAGTGATGTAATTATCACCGTGCTAAAGAGGAGACAGTTGAGTCAGAGAGACCTGCAAGTAGGCTTACCTGGAAGGATGAGCAGGTTGTAGGGCAGTTCTATAGACTTAGAGCCTTAAAAAGTTAGGCCATCGTCCTCTACTCCAACACAACAGTGGTGTAAGCCATCCAGATCGAGCTCACGTTAGATTAATGAAGTCTAGTCATGGAAAGATCTATGACCTGGTGATTTGGAAGAATAATTTCACAGACGCATTTGTGTTGCCATTTACAATGGTTCTTTTTCTACCTCATTATCTCCACCTTGAGTAACATACAGTAATGCACTCATAGCCTCCTGAATCACTTTTTCCTTTGATTGGGCAGGAACTCAGTAGTAGACAGTCCGTGTAAATAGTGGATATCATGCTTTATCTTTAGGGAAAGACACTATAATCTTCTCCATTTCTTTCATTCAGACTTTTCAGAGGCTTTGAGTGTAAGTGCAATTCAGGAATGCTGAAGATGCACAGGTGTTCATAGGCTGTGGATAGAAGGTGTGGTAGGTAGCTCATCAGAGCCCAGAAGCCAAACTCCTAGCAAGTGTCATGCTGTGCAGTGAAAGAAAAGGAACTGCCACTTGAAACCGCCACCCCTCCCCCAGGCAGCTGGGAGCTTTTATGGGTCTAGAGCAGGGTTGTGGCTCACCCCGGCACACCTCCCAGCTTAGTACCTCATGCTCTGACATTTCTGGCTGCCTCCACCAGTTGCGCCTCATTTTTTTTCCTGAGTTTTGTGGTAAGATACTCTCAACCTCTCATTTCCATGTTGCGTTAGAGCGAACCTTTGCTTGGGAACGAGTCAGAACCACTCCCAGTGTCACCTTCGGCTCCTTTTATTCTGCCTGGTTCTAAGTGCCCCTTGCGCCAGGGACAGTATTTTTGGCAAAGACAGAATGAACTCAAGGGGTCACCCCTCAATTATTTTTGAAGTTGCGTTTCAGCACAACGGATCATCTTCGGAGAGCAAATAAGGAGCTGTTTCTGTTCTGGTCCCAGATGCCCGGGAAACACACCAGCTTTGCTTTCACTACAAGTTGGAGGTCTCCCTTTGCCAAGGTGACGGGTGCCAAGGGCAGGTTCATGGTCCCTTGCCAGTGTTCCTCAGACGAGTCGACACAAGCCAAAATAATAAATTCATGGCATCAGCTCAGCATCTCTGTGTTGCAGTCTTGCTGAGTGGAACGTAAGGAGATGAGAAGGAACCGACTAAGACTGAGCCGGTTGAAACTCTGAGAGCGCTTGCCATGAAAATCAAACCAGACCCTCGCTGAGGGCTGAAGCCATCGGTCAAATTTCAGTTCTCTTCCTGTTTTCCTTTTCATGTTCTTTGTTTTGGTCGCCTGCTTCTTGTGCCGCATGGTTCCCGTGGGCTCAGAAGGAAAGCAATACCACGGGAGAAAGTGAACCCAGCTTACAATGCTCCTGCCAGAGCCAAACCCCACACACGTTGGAATGCCCATTGCCAACCCGCATTTGTGAGATTTCCAACCTGATAGTGGGACCAAAGAGGTTTGGAACGACTCGGGGCCTCCTCAGCATGAACCTTCACAAAGTTTGTGTTTATTATTACATTCATCTGTCAGAAGTATTGATTTGGGGAAGAGTAACTTTTACTTTTCCCAGAGCCATTAAGTAAATACACTGCCAGAATCCAAAAGATACAACATTATGGAGTATAAAATATTCTGATGCCTGCCCTCTAGATATCAAAGTTTAACCATGAACAGTCTGCAGATATCAAAGTTTAACCATAAACAGTCTGCATTTGTGATTCTATATTTCTTAAATTCCCTTAGGCTGGTATAAGTACTGGGGGCAGGCGTATGGTCAGGTCACAGTCAGTGGTACGTTGGTAAATATTTAAAGACTCATATCTTCTGCTTTAAAAAAGCCTGGATAGGTGGTGTCTGCCCAGTCCATGGTATGTGCACTCTCCTTATGGCTGGTTATAAGCAACAACACCTTACAACCTGATCCCACAGCTGGGAAGAGACATCCTTACATCCTTAATAATAACACTGTTGCTCACTTTGCACCTGGCTTTGTGTAACTTGCGGGTTTCTTGCTCCTGTCACTGAGTCATGAGAAGAAGATCTAGGGTTTTAAGGAAAAATCACAGCTTTATGAAACTACACAGTCTACACTTTGTTCTCATTAAGCGCTATGGTTTCCGGTTTAATACAGCTTTGGAATGTTAACGGACAATCAAAATATATGTCTCTATTTCTCTCGTTGAATGCTTGCAAAAAGCTAGTTAAAGGCTTCCATTTGAGGGCAGTGAAAGTTTACTTAAAGTTAAATGGAAGCTGACTTCTACGTCAATCTCTTGACCTGAGGGCAGAGGGAATAGCAGTTCTTAGATGGTGAGGTAGCTGCCGTGGCCGTAAGCGGGCTATGCCTTCAACTTCCAGCCAAACCTGTGTCTCTGTGGCATCTGTCTTTTCTACAAGATAAAATTATTAAGTTCTGACCTAATATTTCAGTCCTGTTAACCACAAGCCTGCAGTGTTTCCCTTCACCAGCTGAGGTTACTGAAAGTGGAAGAACTTCACATCCTGTCTCTCAGGAATCGTCCATGCCGCCTACCTCCTATTTCAGTCACTAATCCGATCTCTAAACATTTCTAATTCTAGGGCAAAAATTTCATGCAAGGATTATCTTCATTTTGTAAATAAAACTGAACTCAGAAAAATTAAATGACTGAAGTTTACGCTAATAAGTAGAACTGAGCTGAGCTTTAGAGGCAACGCTTTCTAAAATCGAAAATTTTGTAATCATAAAGTTAACGGGTAACATATTTATTTGTGTAAAGTGTTCCTTTTGGCCAAATTGTGGGCCAGGAATAAAAATGGCAGTCCTTGCTGTGGGTCATGCAGCCTCTTCCAAAATGATCAAGTCCAAAAGGCAGTAGCCCCATGGAGTTCATGGAGAGGCAGTTGCCTCTGGTGGGGGGAGGGTCCTGGAAGGTACCACCTGATGCTGATACGCAATGGGGCCAAGGCCCCATTGTCACAGGTGGTGATAGGAGAAGGATGTTGCATAATCAACACAGAGGCAGGTTCTTTGTCTAAAAAGCACAGAAATGCAGGCCGTAGGGCCCGTGTCCCATCACGCATCACGTTTCCTCTAGGGAGGGTGGATGTCATCAGTTCTAAGGGAGTCAGTGAGCTCTTGAAGTGAGTCTGAATCCCTGTGAGATCTCCAACTACTAACATTGCACTGAGCCATGACTTGGTGACATTATATAAAGGTAAGTGATGGTGACTTCTGCCACCTCATCTATTCAATTTGTATTCATCGGTGGTCAGTCTCTCTGAGATAGAAGGAAGAGTTTGTTCAAAAATAACAAATCAATAACAAGTCAGTGCATTGTTTGAAGGACACCTAAAGAAACTTAGTCTACTAAGCACAATTTAATAAATGTGGGAGGAAAGAGATCTGCACAGGTCAGTCTTAGACCTGAGACTTAGTGCTACTGTGTTATTCTAAAGAAGTCACTAAGCTTGTCTGATTTTCATATTTAAAATAGATTTGTACTACCCGTGAAAGCAATCTAAAAAACATGAATCATTATTACACAAGTGCTTTAAATTTTTATGAAGCAAAAGAAAATGAACATGGACTTCTTGAATGTAGCTAGGTGCTTACAGATAATCAGTCTCTGATGTCAAGCATCAGTCCAGATATAGTAGAAGAGCACAACACCTTAGGTTAAACAACACAGCTGATAAGCAACATACAATTATTAGAAGTTTAAAATTAATTTACAGATGAATGCCTCTGTCAATTTTCATAGGATTCCAGAAAAATACAAAAGATATAGTAACATGAGATCCATTGTTGAGAGATGAATAATTTGTTCTGCGTCTTGAAAGACGCTATTAACTCAAACAACCAAGATTGGCTGAATGAATATTGTGGACTACATTGTATTTCATCACAAATCAGATGTTAAACCTTACCTATGCCAAGTGACTGTAGTGGAGATAATTCTTGTAATAGAATAATGATGTGTTAATGTTAAATGAGGTCATGAGGTTAGGCCCCTTGCCCCACCGCATTAGTGGTCTTATAAAAGGATAAGCATCAGATGTCTCTATCATGTGAGGAAAAAATGAAAAGGCTGCTGCCTGTACATAAAAAAAAAGTACCTTAATGGGAATCAAACCCTTTGAGAACCTTGACCGTGTGCTTTGAGCTTCTAGAACTGTGAAAAAAGTAAATGTCCACGGTTTAGGTCATCTGACCTGGGTTATTTTGTCATGGCTAAGACAAAGAGAGCTCTGTAAAGAAACGAGAGCGAGACGCGGTGCACACTTTTCTAAAAACTATACTCTCTTTTTTCAGCAGTAAGTACAGAAGCTTGGAGTTGAATGCTTAGAAAACTATAGCGACAAAAACAGAGAATAAATAATGGGTCAAATTGAAAATAATGGTAGAAAGTTAACATTTTATTCTGTAGCAAATGTGAATACACTTTAAGTTTTGAACAGGAAATCTTAAGTTCAATAGTAGGGTGGAATTTCTTCAAGAATGTTTCTATGAGAGTGAAAAAAGGAATTCTAAAAAACAGAAGATAGAAGTAGAAAATATGAGTTCATTCATACTAGTTCTTCAAGTTTAACACCAGGCTAAAAGTCATAATAAATTTATATCAAAAGTCTATCAACAAACTCAGTAAATGCATTTTTTATTCATGTGTTTCTCTTGTTCCATTACTTATCAGGTATAATGATTATTTTCATAGCTTTATTTATTGATGCACAAATTAAATAAATATGTATTAGAACCTGGTAAATGTCAACTTTATTCTAGGTGAGCAGATAACAAATTCTCTACTTCCATAATTCTGTCCCAAACAGCCAGAAAAAAAGGCAAAAGATAAATATTTGTCAATATGTTAAAAGTGTGTGGTAGAGTTATATGCCTTATAATAGAGTATTTATGAGTCTTATGCCACATAAATATCATATACTTCTAATATATACTATATAGATTTATCATTAGTTTATGAAAATAAAAAAGTTAGACCAAGATAAGATTCAGGTGGTATAAAAGGAGACCAGATTGCAAATTTAAATAGATTGGCCAAGGTAGACTCTACTAAAGAGGTGGCGTGCAAGGTAAGACTTGTACCTACATCTCCTATTATAAGTCAATTGTGGGCATCCTTTTTAAAGGTGGAGTTTTTAAACAAGGCATAAGAGAAAGGTTTTCATAGCCAAGCACAAAATCGTCAATGCACGGTCCAGTGTCTTTGTTGCAGTGGGAATAAATCAAGGTTAGAGAAATTACGAAATGTAATTGACAGCTAAGAAGCTGACATTCTTCTCTTTGCTTTTCATATTTAGACAGGTGGCTGAGATTTCAGACTTTGATGAATGAAACTCTTACAACTTCATTAGTGGCAATTTCAGTGAATGATGGTACTTTAATGGCAAAATCTATGACCCTTGTTAAAATCAACCCAAAGGAACAACAACAAAAAATGAAGACTATAAAAGAAAATGCCAATTTGCAGAAATAATAAAAAGCAGCTACTTTCCTAAACCACAGTTTGCAAAGATTGCCTGCCGAGTGCTCTGAAATTCAGATAAATTGAAGGGGGTTGTCAAAAGCCAAAATAAATGAATAGATTCACATTGTGAGTGAAGTATAGAATTCTTTTAGAGTGAAAGTCCCCAGGGAGTGTGGGTGGCCAAAGTAACAAACACTCCTGGGGGATGTAGTCTTCTTTTAAATTTGGCTCCTAAATATGAAAAATTGGATGTAAAATTAAGAAGGAATAAAATCCACTAGCTCGTGCTCAAAGTCAACAGCACATAAATTGGACAAACTCAGTAACATAACAGAAATTGCTTAATTTTCAACTATCCTATATATGGATGATCTGTTCACCTCAAGAAAAATGTGTTCTCAAGGCATAATAAATGATAATCAAGTGTTGGTGATAACAAATCTCATTTAAAAATTTCTGACTGCCTCAGCTGACTCTTCCTGATACTGTGTAAATTATTCGTGAGCAAATAGAAGAAACAGAACTACATCCATAGAAAAATGAAGAGTAGACTTTCACTTCTAGCTGAGGAGCTACAGGACCAGATTTGCTCTCCTACCTACAACGAATGAAACAATGGACAAAAGATAGGCATCCGGCCATGAAAAGAAAAGATCACTGGAAGTCAGAAATTAAGAAAGGGGTGCCATACAATTGTTCTTGGTTTTTGCGAGATGAAAGTGTTCAGTCTTTAGATCGTGACTCAGAGAGGGAGAAGCATGGCAGAGTTTGTTAATTTTTGTTTGTTTGTTTGTCTGAGTAGACAAAGTTGGAAGTATAGGCATATCAGGAGTTTGCAGAACAAAGGACTGGAGTAAAAGAAAAATGGAAAAAAAGAATTCCAGAAATTTTCAGAATTTTTCCCTCAACTCATTAACCGAATGCTGATCAGGATAAGACTCAGAAAAGAATGTTCTTAAGATTAGGGGAACACTATTTGAAGCTCCCACATGACTTAGGATATTTGCTGTTCCCCCCAGTCATGGTGCCAAAGCTCAAAGCTCATAATTCACATAACATAGGTTAAGGAGAGTCCTCAGAAAGGTAGCACTTCCCCAGTGGGGAAAACTAATATAAGACTAGCTACTGCTGTGATCCTCTTTACTTAAGAGTAAAATCAAGACTTGAGAAAAAATTACTTACAATTAACTGTCCCAGACCAAAGCTTTGCAAGGGCACATTTATTACTTATAAAGGTAAAATTGTCTGTACTTACTATTCAGTGAAAATTGTCAGAATTTCAGAAAAGCAGGAAGATGTCACTCACCATGCAGAGTAAAGTCAGTCTCCAAAATTTGATGTAAGAATTATAGAATCAATAGAGAAGAATATGAAAAAGTTGTGGTAACTATTTCTTATGTCCCAGATGCCAGAGGAAAAAAGCTGAAAATATTAAATAGAGGTTTGAGAGATGTGAAACCTGACCAAAATCAAGTGTCTACATGGGGGAAGTGACAGTTCTTAACATTAAACAAACATTAATACTGTTAATAGCTATCTGAAAATAACAAAATAAGATTAATAAGCTTGAAGACTGGACAATAGAAACACTCCAGAATGGGACACAACAATTAAAGCAAAAAAAGAAAGAAGAAAGAAGAGGAAGAGAAAAGGCAGGAAAAGAAAGAAAGAATAAAAGGAACAAGACTCATTGAGCTGTGAGAAAATTTTAGCAACATATATTTCCAGTCCCTGAAGTGAAAGAGACAGAAGATAATAAAAAATTAATTAAATAACACTAACTGCAGTTTTCAAAGTTAGATGAAAGCTGTCAACTCAGTGATCTAAATGTTCTAATGAACCCCACTCTCACACACACACAAACACACACACACACACACACAGAGACACGCAAAACACGCCAAAGCATACTACAACCAAAAATACTGAAAAATAGTAATAAAGAAGAAATTTCAAAAAAATACAAGGAAATACAACAAGAGGGAAAACGATAGATTACTCCTTCTCAGAATTACTGCAAGCCAGAGGACTCTGAGGCAATATGAATAAGTGAACAGGAAATAAAAGGGTACGCTTGCCCCTTAGAGGAGTCCCTACATTCTACCTCACTTTTCCCCTTGTAGTTGTCCCAGTAAAGTTACTTTCTGCTTCTTCTGTCCAAAAAAGAACAAACCCAAAACAATTTGTTAACATAAAGTTTTGTAATCAACATAAAAGCACAGAAAAAAACGAAGCGGTCGCGGTTAACAAGAGTCATGGAAGAGAGGGAAAGGAAGAATAATCGAAACTTAGGAGGTTGTCAGGGCAGTGAAATTATTCTAGACGATATTGTGTATTTTCCTGACCCTGAGAATATAACTAATTTAAAAGTATCTTTTAAGAGGTTGGAAGTTCCAGGAAGGAATGCAGACTGCACAATTAAATCTGTTACATAACCTGTTACATGCAACAAGCATACTGAGAGGAAGGAAAAATACACTGATGTAATTGTCTGTGGAAATGAGTCGAGTCTTCAAATTTAAAGACAAAGGGAAGTGCACTACATGTGGAACTCTAGTTGATACAGTTATTTCCCACAAGAACATGGTCTATCAATTTTGATACTGCTGTACATGTATGCTGAAATGGGATAATTAGGTAAATGAACTACAGTTGGTAGGAGTTAGGATGCTCACCTTTGTGATAGGAAGTTACAGCCAAACACAAGGAGAAAGTAAAAAATACAGTGGGAAACTTGTGTGATGATAGACTTGTCTACGTCAGGTATCATAAATGAGCTACATGTTAAAGATTAAAGTTAGAGACATCACTATAAGTTCATGTTTCATTGTTTGTGGATCTAGATCACTATGCATAGAAATATGTCTACATAGGTATGTTTACACAATTCACCTGTCTTGGCTACCTTTTTGTTGCTGTGACTCAAGACTAGACATCCACAAATTTAGAGGAAGAACGGTTTATTTTAGCTCACAGTTTCAGAAGGTCACAGTCCACTTGGGTGGCCGGCAGCAATGGAAGTACATGGCAGAGGCCGAAGTGGAGGCAGCTCCTCACCACATCACAAACAGGAGGCCAAGTCCCATCAAGTCCAAATCTCTCTATCCTGAGAAGAAACGGTAGCACTACACACACACACACACACACACACACACACACACACACATCCAGGTCCCATTCCAGTGATCAGTCTCACCTGGATCCAGTGTGAAAGGTGTGATAAGCCACCACCACATGCCTATAAAGCTATCTACATGCCTGCAATCCATCCCTCCAGACCAGGTCCAATCTCCCAATAGCACATGGTTACACAGACAATCCAAATACATGACATTTTTGGAGGACATTCCAGATCAAAACCATCATATTACCTTAACATATATTTTTGTTCTGTCAACTGAAAGGGCCTAAAAAACAAGATAACAATAGAAAGAAGCAAACTATATACCAAGATCTTGATTTATAATAATATTCTGTAGTGCAAAACCATGTTTCATGGGGCAGCGGCTGACTTGATACTGAGCAGAAAATACGTAAGATGTCTTTGGAAAATTGAATACTGTCATACAGTAAGAAGATGCGGAAAAAAATCACATGCCTTGATAGAGTACGTCAAAGGAATCCAGAAAACAACTAAAATAATTCTCTCCAGCCAAAGATGGAGCAATCTGAGCAGTGAAATAAAAAAGTGGTGCTCCATTATACCTTAGAGAATAAAATAAATATCTCGGAATCCACTAACACGAGTAAATTAATGAATACAATGACAAATGGGAGAAAGAGAAAAATCTTTCTTGTAGATGAATTCCAACTTGTGGTGGTAGGTACCTCACTACCAAACGAGGGGTGCTCAGTTCCCCATTCTTTGGTCTGAGCTGTGCAGATGACTTCTTTCCAAAAATTACATTATTCAGGGGGTGGAAATGGAAATAGAGTAAATGTACAGTGACTAAGCTTACCAGCCACTCCCTCGTCCAGGTGGCCAACTCGGTGTCCGCACCATTAGTAATATTATGATTATGAAGGGTGTGATGGCAGCGACACTTTGCCTCTGTGATTTTCTTTTCAACAACAAGGAACCTCAGTCTTGCCATTTAAAACAAAAGCAAACACAAAGCCTTTGACTGGAACCCTCCAAAATTATCAAGGTCATCAAAAATGAGAAAATAGGAGAAACTGTTATAGTCGAGGAAAAAATAAAGAAACATGATCACTGAGTATAATGTGGATGTCTGGATAGAATCCTGGAAGAGAAAAGGGGCATAAGTAGAAAAAAAAGAAATAAAACTATAGCTATAGCTATATAGCAATATTGATTGATCAATTATAAAAAAGTGTCACGCTAATATAAGGTATTACTAATAGATGAAACTAGCTAGGAAGGGAGGTTTACTTAGATGTTATTTTTCAGAAGATTCTATCTACGGTTCCTTAGATTAAAAAAGGAACAGAATGGCAGAAAGAAAAGGAAAAAAGAAAGCCCCAGCCCCCGGCACCCGGACCGCAGAGAGAGCGGGGGCGGCATGCTTCCAGTGACACACGGATTCCCATGAGGCTTCACGTTCCAGCAGCAGCACGTTTAGGCAGGAATTCACCCATGTGCCAATCCACTGATGAATATAATGCCCCCATGACCCAATCACATTCCAAAAGCCCTACCTATGAACAGGTTTTTTTTTTTTTTTTGAGGAACATTCTAGATTCAAGTCACAACACTTGAATCCTAGTGCCCAAAAATTTACATCCATCTTATTGTATAAAACGCATTTGGTCCATTTCTAAGAGTTACCAAAGCCTTAACAACTGCAGCCCTGCTGAAGAGTCCGAAACCACAGTCTCCTCTGAGACACAGGCAAGATCTTACCAGCGAGCTTCTATCAAATCATAAAGAAAGTTGATTGCTTCCAACATAGAATGGCACCAGGTATACACATTTGTTCCAAAAGGGAGGAATAGGAGAATAGACAGAAACCAGACCAAAGACAGAATGACAATCAGCAAGGTAGATATTAAATCTTGTACCTCTATGTCCAGCCCTTGGGGCAGGTGTGACCAGATGAGGATTACAAAACACTTGGGCAGCTCTCCCTCCACGATCTTGTGGGCTACATCCCACTTGGCCTACCTCTTTGGCTGGTTCTACCGAGAAATCTGCAGGCAGCAACTATCTCTGCAAGCAGAAATGTTCCATATTTTTGGTATTTGCCAATTCCTGGGATCTAGTACTTTTACGTTTTAACAAATGCTCCAGATGATTCAAATGCAATTCAAACTTTGGGTCCATTCTGACATATTAATACTTTATATTTTTTTCCATATCTCTTTCTATCCTCCCAAAACACACACATGTGTATACACACACACACATGCATGCATGTACACACACATACACACACAAACTTTTCCTGGACTTGATGCAACTTTGAAGAATGTAAAGGTCAGCTTTTCATTATTATAACAAATATTTGAGGTATCAAGGTAAAAAGAAGAATGGTTTATTTTGGCTTGTGATTTGAGGTTTCAGTCTATGGTCATTTTTTTAGACTTTGGATGTCACAGCACATCATCATAGTGATTGTTCACCTCATGGCAGTTGAAAAGCAAAGAGAATTGAAGAATAGGAAACAGGGATCCAATGTCCCCTTCAAAAAAACACCCTGAGAGACCTTACTTCCTTTCCCTGGGTGCCACTTTCTGAAGGTTTCAGCACTTTCCAACAGCACTGGGGGAGTGTGGCAAAATTTTAAAGCCATGGGCCTTTGAGAAACACTCAAAATCCAACGTATAGCAAGTGCGAAGTTTCACTCATCTGTGAGCCAAGAGAGTTCCTGCTGGCAAACTACAAGAAACTTCTTATGGACCAAAAGATCAGCTGGTTCACTAATATGAAAGGTCATCATTTCTTCCTCAGTTACATTGTCACTAGCCCTACAAATATTATGAACAATATTGGAACTTTGATGGGAACACATGAAAATAATCTTTCTACTCATGACTCCTGTCTCTCCCCAAATTCCATATGATTTACAGGAGTATGAGTAAATGAAGAAGTAAAACAAATTTTGTAAGAGAAAAAGATGTCAACACCAAGCCTTCCGTACTGATCCTGGAGCCACTCTCCCAAGTGAGATTTGCAACACACAGAGCTGACTCACTTATCTCAGTTTCTGACTCCATCAACCCTTTGAGGAAGGGGGAGAGGGATGAGGAGGAGGAAGAGGAGAGAGCACTAGCTGTTGCACATTAAGTAGGTAATAAACACAACTTTACACTTCACACAGGGAGTGAATGGTGTAACAAAGGGCCTGGAAAACATCCACCTTGTAGAACCAAGGGGATATGGAATCCAATAATAACAATAACTGTTGGCAACTAGGCTAGAAGGCAAGCCGTTGAAGAAAATCCTACAGTTTATACTTTCACAAGAAATTAGATGGTGTGATTTGCTTCACATAAATTATGGAAGCCAAAGACTCCAAATAATAGTTTCTTCTTAAGGGTAAATAACAATCTGAAAAAATTTGAGAAACCACTTCTGAAAATTAGTACTTTAAAGATGGCATAAGCTTTTACTTAATTCATAGTATTTTATTGATTTCGATTATTCTTTGTTGTTTTATCAAGCTAAGCGTTAACTTACTATTTGTAAATGTTTTCTAGTATTATTCTACTGTCAAACTCATAAGAGATTAGCAAAAACTTGAACTAGTTAGAGGGAAGTGTTCCTGCATTAATCATTATATTCTCTGTGTCTAAAATATACTTAAGAGGGCTGTGGGTATAACTAAGTGGTGAGAAGCCTTGCCTAATATGTGCAAGGCCCTGGGTTTGACCCCCCAGCACCACATAAAAATCGTCCAGGCATGGTGTCACATGCTTGCAGTCCCAGAATTCAGGAGACTAGGGAAGGAGGATTGCTATGAGTTCAAGGCCAGCTTGGGCTACATAGCGAGTTCAAGACTAGACTGAACTACAGAAAAAGAACTTGTTTAAAAAAACTAATGTTTGTTGAAGTGATGAGGAATATTTTCTCAGGGAATTCATTTTATACAGAGCCCCAGAAACAATTGTTTTCTTTTTTCTGATGAGTCTGATACAGCTGTTATGTACTTACGATTTCAGCTGGAGGCAATGCTCAGGCCCTTCTGCTATAATTAATTGAGCCCAGTGTCTGAGACCTCCAACCCGCCTAACCTTCAATTCCCTTTATTGCTCTGGTTTTATTGCTTCTAGAACAACTATCTCTATGTGTCCCCCCACTGGGAGAGTTTTCACATAATTTAGCTTTCCCTTCCCAGAACTACAAGTGCTGAAAACTGGAAACGATCTTGTCTGGGCCATGTGAATATATGTGGCTCAGGAGAAATCACCCGAGCTGGGAATATTCACTCTGGCCATAACTTTAAATCCGCTGTGTGTGCTAAGAAAAGCAAGGCTCCCCAGCAGGGTGAAGATTGCCTATGCTAACACAACCATTATTTACCCCAAATTTCTGACACTTATCCAAGTAAGCCCACTCAGTTCTGATATATTATGTTGTCATAAGATACATGCAACATAGCAATTCAGTACATTTCTAAGTGTGTTTTTAGGGTGTTCTTTCTTTTCTTTCCCTAGAAGTCAGATGGATATAAATACTCAGACCTGAATGCCTTCGGAAGCCATTCCATGACCAGACTTGTGGGAAAGTTCAAGACCAGGGGGTATTAAAGAAGTGGTAATTCTCCTCTGCTGCCCTTTATAGAAGGCCAGCCACCCGGAGTACCGAAGGAATGGGTTTGTGTCCTGCCTCGCCTAGAGCTAGGTCTCTAGCTCTGGTTCTAGAAAGGAATGGGTTTGTGTCCTGCCTCGCCTAGAGCTAGGTCTCTAGCTCTGGTTCTAGAAATGCGGGTTGTGTAGATATGTGTGCAAATATGAGTTTCAGGTAATCAGTAAGCAAAATTTCTTCAGTATGGACCCTCACCTTGTGAATCTCACCCACCACCAACCAATGACACTCTCTACACAGTTGGCCTCCTGTATCTGTGGAATCTACAAGCTCAGACTCAACTCACTGAAGATTGAAATATTCAAAATATTGCAAGTATCTTGAACAGAGATCCTTTTCCTTTGTCTTTAATTCCCAAATAAGACAGCATAACAACCATTTACGTTATGTCTGCAATCTATGAGGTACTTTAAGTACCCAGAGTTAACTTTAAATGCATAAGACGATTTCAAGAAATGCATAGGTTATATGGAAACATTATACCATTGTGTTTTATTTCATGTCTTCTTATCTTATTCTTTTGCAATGCAGGGGATCGAACCCAGGGTTTTTGCACTGAAGTAGTTCTCTACCCCTTTTCATTTATTTATTTTTATTTTGAGACAGGCTCTCATTACGTTGTTAAATTACCCAAGTTACGTTCAAAATTGCAGTCCTCTTGCCTCGGCATCCCAGAGCTCAGGAATTACATATGAGCAACAAAACATCTTGCATCAGTTTATATGAGACTCAAGCTTCCGTGGATTTTGATATTCACAGGAACTAATAGAAACAATTCCTTACTGAAAGTGAGAGTTATGATTGACGGGCATGGAGCCTGCCAACACCATGGTACTCCAAGCACAAGACACCCTCTGGATCCTCCAGACCATCTACCATCCAGACTTCTTTTCAACAGGCTACAAGAAGTTCACAAGTTCCCTTGATGCCCTCAGGTTTAAGACTTTGCTAGATTAACTGAGAGAACTCACAAAAATTCTATATATACAATTTTAGTTTCATTATTTGGAAAAATTCTAGGTATGTAGTTTAAACGTTATTATAAAGGAGGTAAGTCATGACAGGTTAAATGAGGAGACGCATAAGGTGAGGTTGGGGAAATTTCCAACACAGACACTTCGTGCCATCTTCCTGTGAAATCAGGATTATCTCCTCCTTGCACAACTGTGTATATGAGTGAGTGTGTGTGTGTGTGTGTGTGTGTGTGTGTGTGTGTGTGTGTTGTCTAGTCCTGGGGAATAAGCACAAGGGCTTTAGCTCTGAGCAATACCCTAAACTGCTTATTATTGCTTATTTTAGAAGGGCCTCACTAAGTTGCTAAATTGGCTAGAGCTGGCTTGAAATTGATATTCTTCTGCCTCAGCCTCCCAAAGTTCTGGGATTACAGGCATCTGGATGTTCTTTTGCCAGAAAGTTCCTCTGAGCTTAATATCCACTGTCTCTTGAAATATGAAACGCTATGATCCATTCAATCATTGGCCATGTGATTTCATTCGATTTCTACTTCCAACTCTCTAATTTTTGGTTGGTATTTCTGGTGACCAGTACTCATCCTGAGTCATCTCACCTCTCCTCATAAGCTCAGATGTGATCTCACAGCCTCATGAGCTATAACAAAGACCTTCCTATTACTTGAGAAATTTTAAGGTTTTAAAGACTTCTCTCTGGAAACAAATGTCAATTGAATCTCTTTATTATGCAATAAGAAGCTTTGACTTTGTCCTATTTTGTCACCTAATACTAAGTGTCCATCTCTATTGATTCTTACAAAATCTAACAGTGCTTAGACAAGGTTTCTTAATTGTAAATTAGTTTAGAACATACTATACCCTTTTCCAGCTATTGCAATAGCTTCCAAAATAATTGTGTCTGTAATAGTTTCTAAGATAATAGCTTCACTTTAATCTTACCATTCCAACAGTAGTAATTTAATTGGTAAAACCACTTGTGTTCCAATCAGTATGTTTAAATTAGTATCAAGACAATTTTAGTTGTTTTACTACTCATTCAAAACTCTGATATTTAATAATTTTCTTTTTGACCAAAGACTTCTTCGCTCCAATCCTACTCCATATATCCAGCTGTTATGTTTAGATGGGCTACTATCAAGTTTCTGTAGACATGTCATATTTTTCTTTGGAAATAGGGCACAGCACTTACCTAGCACTGTGTGAAACAGCATGGAGTGACTTTAGAACCACACAGATTTTGAATCAGCAAAAATCTTCCATTTTCTTGCTAGCTGGTTCACCTAGTCCAAGTAACTTAATCCTTCTCAGTTCTGATTCTTTATTAAATAGATATAGTGCCTATAAGAATATTTGAGATATTATATGACATGAAGTATTTATCAGAGCATCAAATATATACTAATATCAACAACTGACCACACCTTTTCTACACAGTCTCACACTGCTTAATGACAAAGATACAATTCATGAAATGTCTCTGTGGACAATTTTGTCATTGTGTGAACATCGCTGAATATAGCCACACGGACCCAGTGTAGGTCAATCACTTGGTCGTCTCTGTATGCAACCAAAAGGCATGATAAAAATAAAAGATGGAAGAACCCTGAGTATCAGAATGCATTGTTTTGTAAGAAACATTTTTGAATAAATAGGTGTATAACATATACTACATTTAGAAATAATGATAAAAAGTTAACATATAAACCATAACGTGGTTGTTTGTTATCATCACCAAGAGCAGTGTACTGCACATGGTTGCTCACGCTTTACTTTTATACACCTCTCAGTGCAGTGAGGGGTTTTTTTGCCAGTGACAGTGTCCTCAAGTCTTCTCCGTCAGTACTGGCTCACGTGACCGTCGAGGAATCAGCCTTTCCCGTGCACCCTGGGTGTCTCACGATATGAGCCCAGTCCTCACACTCAGTGGATGGTCATTGTTGGTTTGAGTCAGCTGCATTCCAAAATTCATGTCATTTTTTCCATATTAAATATATTAATTTCAGCGTTAGAACTAAAAACATTTAGCAATATCGTATTTCTGTGGTAATGACCACTATTACTTTTCTTTCCTTTTTCAAAATTATAGGTAAGTCATCTACTTTCTTTGAAATTTTTCTTTTAAATATCAACAAAATCCATAAAAGCCCAGCTAATTCTTTTTGAAAATCAGCTGGACATTTTGAACATAATTATGCAATTTTAATTATAATATGCACACGTACAGGTGAAAAATATGAAGTTTTGAGAACTTAAGTAAACTTTCCCAGGTTACTCAAAAAGCGAGTGGCACAGCCAGCTCTCAAATGCAGGTCTACCTGACCTAAAGCTGGTCTCATTCCCAAACCTCGTCGTGTGCCTCTTGGCGAGATTCCTACACGCTTCTGTACAACACGTGTAAAGGAAACAGCCTTCAGGCTAAAGGCTCAGTTAAACCTCTACAAACAAGCCAGTCAGAAGAGTGAGTGGCAAAGTAAAAACAGCAATGTGGTAATGCTTCCCAGGGCGCACAGTGACATTGTGTGGACACGAAGTGATTAAATACCTGAATCCCGTAAGAAAGACTGGATTCACTCAGGGAGCACAGGACTAATGCCTTGGGCAAAGCCTTGGCCGAGGGCCAAACTGCCTTTACCCGGACACAATGGATATATTGACTGAAAACCATCTCTAGGTCAGAAGCAGTGAGTTCGGTTCCAAGTGTAGGAAGGAGGCGGACTGTCTTAGAAGGGTGAGTTGATAAATACTGCTAGTATTGACATTGTTTGAGGCAAGGTGTCTGAGGCTTGTGAATTGCTGGGCAGGCTATTGCCACTCAGCCACTCAGACTGCCTCGCTGGTGATGGACATGTTGGGGATATATAACATTCTGAGACATCCAATAGTTCTGGACAATATTTATTTTTAAAAAAGTAGTCTGATGCACATAGAGTTTATAACAAGCCCAGTCAGAAATCTCTTTATGCCTATACACGTATGAAGGTATAGCAGAGCAATGAATGAAAGAGGTGGGAGGCAGTGAAGATAAACCCTGCCTGTGGACCGCGTGTGTGTTCTAGGGGGCAGCGGAAGTACGCACAGCTGACGGAGGGCATGTAAAAGCTCATTTAGGGATTATCCATCCGTTATTTCCTACACCACTAAGAAAAACTCTATCAGTGAGCAACAGCCACCCAACAGACACTGACACGGTCTCTCACACAGCAAATAAAGCCCAGATCAAATTTTGGTGGCCTTAACTCCAATCCTAGCAACATGATATATAAACAGGGTCCCGGGCAAAAGACAAGCTCATTGACTACTACCTCTTCTTCTTGAAAAATGAAGAGTTTGGGTAATTAGACAAGTCCTACAGTCTAGACCTCTTGACTACTTGTCAAACTGTCCCAAGAATGTGTACTCAATTAATTCTTTGTAGTGAGCAAACAATAACGTGCTTAGGTAAGACACTGTGCAGGTGAGGTTAAGCCAAGCATCTCCACTTGATTTCAAAAATATTTTGTCTTGCAGTAGTTTCTTGCAACTTTATTACACGAGTAATGCAACTACAGCAATGCAATTTAAATTTATGTATTAAAAATATTCTGTGAGAAGTTTTCAGTTTCACTACTCTTACATTACTGAACTTGTTTTTTCCTGTGTTCTACTGGCTTTTATCATGTCTAAACAATTTCTTAAAATCTTTGGTTAACTCTTACTACAGAAAAAAAGCTCTCACCTTTCTAAAACACATTTATCAGGGAGGTGGTACACACAGTTCTACCATTTGACCTGGTGGAACTCTGTAGCGTATCTCCAGAAGACAACTTGGGAAACCACAGTATGAGCTAAATACATGGAACGTAAGAATAACTTAAAGCAGTTTTAAATAGAAACCAAAGTAAATCTTTATACCTAACTCACGCCATTAATTTAACAGCTGACAAATCAGACGATTTGAGCTTGTTCTTAGAAGTTGTAAAGCTTAATCCTGGAAGAACCAAGAACGTGATGTGATGAACTGCTATACTGATAGTTCCGAAAGGAGAAAAAGAACAGAAACACGATGAGATCCGTTTTCTTAGGTCCTCATAACACGGTCAATTGCTGATTGTCCACACAGATAAAATATTATATAGATTAAATTATAGTTACATAAGTGATAACATTTCTAACACAGAAAGAAGACCCTCTGGATTATAACAAGTTTTATCTTACTTTTCTTTCTATGTGTCACTTATGGTCTTGGTGGAAAGTAAGGTTCTTCTGCTACTATCCTCCAGTAATCTGTGGATTATTTTTCTATCTAAATATTCACAAAATGAGTAAGATGAAGGGAAATATTTTTTTAAGCTGGGGGAAAAAACATTTCTGAAAAAGAGAAAAACACTGCCAAACAGGTAGAATTCAGAATAAAAATATTCACAAGTGTATCCATTTTCCTTTACCTCCCCACTCTATCAGGTTAATCTATTTTGCTGGTTACCTGCCCCTCTTCTCTGTGAGTTTAGAAGTTATTTCTTCTACCTTTGTCTTCTCCAGAAAACCTGATTCAGTCTGAAATTATCTTTTCCAGCCACAAGCTATATGTTCTTTTGTGAATTGTGACAGAAATCATCGTAAACTTACTCATCACTTAGATTATTTTTCTAGTTCTTTGGGCATTAAGTCCCCTTCCCTGCCATTGCGATTTGCTCTTCTGCTTCCCAGGGAAACCAGCCTGCGAACAAAGCTTCTACAGAGTTGACTTAAAAGGGTGGAACCCAGCTAAAATCCCTGCCCATGTGAGGGAGTTTTGCTTTTGATTCCACCAGAGTGCCCAGTTCACTTGTCTCCCGTGGGTTGTATGCCAGTGTGTGGCCACAGGGTTCTGCTTCCACACAGGTTGAAAGTGTTGGGCCTGTTCAGTTGCACATGGGACCAGTGAGGCTTCAATATCCTAATTTTCTTTTTATGTCACTTAAGGTATTGGGTGCAAAGGAAGATTCCCTTGGTACTATTCTGGGATAATATGTGAATTTTTTCTAGCTCTTTATAAATAAATCCAAAACTGTTTCTTGAGGTCCCTTCCTATATGCTGAGTTTCCTGTACAGTTTTCCTTTTTCAAGACTTGTGTGTTAGCATGAATAAAACTCTAAACCCAGGTCACCAAATGGTTCTCCATCGAACATTAAACTACTAGAATTATGTGCACATATGTGAACACACACATGCACTTTCTATATTCATCCTTTGTCTGTGATTATTAATGGCTTCCATGTGCTGATAGTTTATCAAAAATTCTTTTGAAAAAGTTATACCAATCCCTCCAACATTTTTTTCAACTTTAAGGTTCTAATTTTCCTCTCGATTGCATATGTTTTCTTTCCTTGATGGAAGTAGGTGTTTCTTCCGTGGCTGTATGTTTTAAATGTGAGTCCATCTTCAGGGAGATTTAGTTTTGTGGAACTCCCAAGACCACAGGGATGTTGAAGCCTCCCACAGACTTTCACACTCTTTCTTCTTGGACTCCCAGGTATGAACCAGCTACATTCTTTTCCTTGTAGACTCTCCAGCCACAGTTATAAGTTCACACCTCACACTTGCATGTGGTGTAGACTTGGGTTTTTAATTTCCTTCTGTGCCTCTTTTTGCTCTTTGTGGTCTCTGCAAATATGGAATTCCTAAGACAGGGAGCAAAATGTCCGAGCTCCAGAATCCGGAAGGTGTGTTTCCTTGAGCCTACCCTCTTTGACCAGAGCACTCTGTGATTTATCTTATTCTATTTCACAGGAGCCTGGGGCCTCTTCTGTCACAACGTAAGCCCCAAACTCTTGCCTTCAAAGATTTCATAAAAGCCTATTTCCTCTACATCTGAGTTTTAGGTAGGTTTTCATTTCTCATGCCAATATTAGAGACATTTTCTTTTGAATTTTCCTATATGTTTTAAATGATTTCTTACATTTTATCCAAATTTCTGAGTCAAGAGGGAGAATGTGTTCTGTGCTTTTTACTTATCACAAATTAAATAGACAAAAAGGCTCTGAGATTTGGAAGTGAAAACAACCGATCTTCCTTAAGAGAGATTTTGGAGGTTGATTTTCGGAAATCTATTTTTTAGTTATAAAATTTAGAAAAAAATTGGAGAAAGGAGCCAAAGAGTAAATGTATTACAAATGGAGTCATCCAATACACTTTTTACTATATTGCAGTGCATGGCAGAATATAAAAATTTTATGCTTCATCATTTGTGAAAATATTTAGAAAAATGTATTTAGAATCTACCATGTGATGGGCTTTGTATTAATCCTACTAGGTTCAGAGTATGTAGCAACTTGTTAAGTATTATGTATCTAGTAGCTACATGTGCTCAAGTTCATCACCAGGCACATTTAAGTTTTTTTTTTTTTTTTACTTTAGTATCTATTCTCAAGCCTGGAAACCACCAGATAAATTATGAGAATATATATGTTATAAAAATCAGCTATAGCTACTGAGGGAACGGATTTGCTTACACTGGAAGACTGAGACTGGGAGGAATGCTTCTACTTAATAGCCCCTTAGGGCTGGGGACAGAGCTCAGTGGTTGAAGTGCTTGCCTGGCATGAACAAGGCCTGGGAGTCAATTCTTCATCAGCAATAAAAATTTGCTAAGGAGGTACACACCTGTAATCCTAACACCTGGGAGGCTGAGGCAGGAGGATTGCCATGAGTTCAAGGCCAGCCTGGACTACATAGTGAGTTCACAACCAGCCTTGACTATAGAGGAAGGCCCTGTCTCCAAACAACAAAACAAGTAAACAACAACAACAACAAAAACAGAACAAAATTATTTCCCTAAAACCTTCTATTTTTCTTGGGGTATGAGATTTCAGAAATCCAAAAAGCAATTTGTTTGTAGTTATCATTTTTCATGAAGTATAAATGTTTAGACAAAGAGAAAATGTGTATAATTTGCTCCAGTGCTTCATACTTGCATTTAAAATCCTTCTGTTTCTTTATACATTAGCTCTAAGGAAGGAAGGAAGGAAGGAAGGAAAGAAAGAAAAAGAAAGAGCACCTAAGATTTTCTGATATATTAAAGATATGATATAATATATAATCTCTCTGTCATTCCTGGGAGACTTGAACTTATTAGCTAATGTATGATAATGGGATCTATGTAGACTGCTGTTGAGAATAGCACCACACAATGGTTGAAGAGCTCCACACTCACTGTTTAAGACTGTTGGCTCCGAATTCTGTAGCTTTGTACTCTCTCTTGAAGTGAACAAACAACTCATGGAGCAGAGCCATTCAAAAGATGGTCAATGCAAGTCTACTACCTAAGAGTTACACCTTATAAAATTTCCAAATGCTGCTCTCGATTACCACACAGATCATGTCACGTAAACTCTCGTCTGTCATGCACAGCCTCATCTAAGGAGCAGAAGATGAAGCATTAAATGACATGTGGCGTAGGTCACTAAGTACTAGAGCAATACAGAAACAGAAACCCGGCTCTTCTAACATCAAGTTCATTCTCAACTTCTGACTGCAAAGACAAAGAAGAATGCTGAATTCCTTCCTTCCAGGAGCAGCCTGCTGAATTCAGTGTCGGGGTGCAGTGTTTCTGGTGTGAAGAACTCTCCTCCCCCATCCTTTTCGGAGCCAGATGCCAAGGACTCAATCTGCTGCAGAAAAGGTAACTATTTTTTCTCAGAAGAAGCCATCTGCTTTCCCAGTCAGGAGCCAGGAGTCTTCTTTTTCTCAAAGAGGACAGATTTTTTTTTCTCATTAAAAGAGCGGGATGGTAAGACTGGTGTTATGATTTGGATAAAAACTATCCTCCAAAATCTTATGTGTCATAAGGAACTCAAACTTCTCAATAAACTAAGTCTCTGATGAATTCATACCTTATTGGAGGGGTGGCTATTACAGGAAGAAGGTCACTAGTGGCATAACCAGGAAGGGCATATGCTGTCTTCAGTGCCTCCCTTTCTCCTCTCCTTCCTCCTTCCTTTTCCTTCTTTCCTCTATCTCTCTGTCCCTCTCTCTCTCTCTCTCTCTCTCTCTGTCCCTCTCTCTCTCTCTCTCTCTCTCTCTCTCTCTCCTCTATCTCCTTTTCTGGTTGTATAAGGTACACAATTTTCCTACGCTATCTCTGCTATCACCACCATGATATTTCTGCCTCAGCGTCAGTTGATTTTAGACTAAATCTTATAAAAACCATGGACAAAAAGAAATCTTTTCTTCTTTAAGTTGTTTGTCTCAAGTATGTTGTCACAGTGTATTCTGTCAAGAATGGCCAGCATAAAGTCCTTCTGCAATTCTACATAAAGGAAGCTTTCATTCTGGGAGGCAAGGAAGGAGGATGCAAGTTGGAGTCCAGCCTGAGCAAGTCATTGTCCTATCAAGACAATACCTCAAAGTAAAAAAAAAAAAAAAAAAATTCAGAACTTTCAATCTCCAGTATTACAGATAAATAAAAACAACAATAACAAAAATAAAACTTTGAGTTGTCTATGGAGCAGTGGGTGCATCAGATTTCACCATTTTGTCATTCTAAATCCAGACCCATTGGACCAAATTCCATTCATTTTAAGCGCACACTTTTTCTAGTACCTCCCGAAGCTGTGTATTATGCTTTCAATCTGGAACGTCCCCAAAATCCTCATGTATCTGGACATAGTGGGACACCTATGGAATCATGTGCTGCCAAGAGGTTGGGCTCGGTCAGAGGGACAGAACGCTAGAGCTTGACCCAGAAGGGGCAGATCACCAGAACAAGGAAGGATATATGCTAGCTCTGCCCCTCTTTGATCACTGGCTGCCTGTCTGCGGTGCTGCAAACAGTTTTTCCTGCTGGGCCTGTGGCATGTGCTTCCATCATTGTCAGCCACCCATGAATAAACTGAGACCTTCTGAAACTAAAATAAACCTTTCTCTCTTGAATTGTAAATGTGGAGTATTGTGCCCCAGCTACAAAAAGTAACTTAGATGCCAAAACTGCTTCTTAACAAAAAACCCTGAAACACTGGCAATCTCACCAGCCCATTTTGCCTTTTTTTTTTTTCTTCCCAGCTTTAAATGTCTCTACAAGACTGCCTGAGTATTTGGGATTTCTCACTGATTAGGAATAGTAATCTGGACTCCACTTTCTTCTTTGTAGCCAAGGTCTATATTGCTCAATGTGTCAGAGCCTGGTATACTAAACTACTAATCGTGTAAGAAACTCAGAATGAAGAACCAACAATTAATAATCCAACATGATGGTATTTTTCCATAGTAAAATCATTTAAGATAGTGCCCATATCATTGTGTCCATTCTTAAAATTTAGCTGTTACCTTAGAAAACAATTCTGTCCTTTAAAAAAAGCGTTGTTAAAAGTCGTTGTGAAAGGTAACCTCTGAGTCTGTTCCCAGTGGTCTCTGACTCTGGGTAGTCACACCCTTGTGCAACCTTTCCCACACAGAGACTTGCTTCTAACAAATAGAACACAGCAGCAATGAGAGCCTATCATTACTGCAACTAATTCATAAGAGACACACTTTCTCTCTAGTTAGATTTGGGCTTTCCCTGACAGAAAGGACCAGGGACAAAGAGTGGAAGGCAGGCTGTAGCCACTACTCAATACAGAATGAAACCTTTAGTCCAAAAGCTGACCAGTAACTGCAAGAGGGAGATGGAAGTTAATCACGACCTCATAAGCCTTGAGATCAGGTGCAGGCCTGGCCAAGGCATGAACTGTCTCCTTGTAGCCTGGGAGGGACCCTCACATAGAGGACCCAGCTAAGTCAACCTTGGGTTACTCATCCATGTATTTGTAAGTAGTATAAATAAGTAGTATAAATTTATAGTAGTATAAATTTATAAGTAGTTTAAACTTAAAGAGTAATTTGTTATACAGCAGTAGATAACTAACACAACACCTAAATAAGACATACTTGGAGAAGACATATTTTTCTGACAATTGGAAATGCAGGTATGCCAAGTACACTTGAGACTGACATCTTAAACTGAGGCGTATTTTCAGTGATGTGATTTAGGTAAGTGATAATTCTATGACTATTACATCAACTACACGTAAGACTGTTGATTATTGCTTGGGTTAAAAAGGATAAATTTGTTGGAAAAGAAACCTAATCACACGTTCATGGGAAAACAATTGAACCTTTAGAAAAGACACTTTTACTACCGAACAAAATGGTGGTGAGCAAGCGAGAAGATCGGAAGGCCCACCTGAAATCAGTTTGTGAGAGAATTTTGGCGACATTACAGTGATGGAAAGGAAAGGCAAGGAAAGGAAAGGAAGGGAGGGAAAGGAAAAGAAAGGGAAAAAGGAAAGATAAGGAAATTTTTAAAAAGAAAATAGCTTTATATTCATGATCCAATTTTCTGCCCAGGACCTTTCTGTGAATCATGCATTTATTATCCCCGGGGATTCTGAGGCTTCCTGAATTGTCAGATGCACAGATCAGTATCCATATATTAAACAAATGAGATATTAGATGAACAAAACCAGATCACTCTGGAAGAGGGTTACTTTGGACAAGACTTAGCAAAAGCACATATACATAGAGAAGAAAATTCTTACGGCTTTGGAGAGAGAGCAAAGAATGCCTAGACAGGGCATAAGAGACATCATAAAATAAAATAACAACTACTTATGATTCAGGCTATTAAAATAAACAAATTTGAGAAACAATTAAGAAATTAAAATGTTTTGTACAAAAGAGAGGCTAATATTCACATATAAGACAAAAGATGATAATCAAGAACATATAGAGAACTCTACTCAAACATAAGATTAACTACCCAAGGGAAAAAAATGAATAGACGATATGGATAAACATTACTCAAAGGAAGTTGTACTCATGGAAAACAAACGTCTGAAAAGATGTTTAACATCAAGTAGTCATTGGGGAAATGCAAATAAAAACCACATAAAATGTCACTTCACACCCATTAGAGTGTCTAAAATTTAAAAGATCATAAATATATCAAGTGAAGACAAAGACGTAAAACAACTTTAACTCATATTTTGGTGGTGGGAATGTCAAATTATAAAGCCACATTTTGGAAAGCTCCTTGGCAGATTCTCAGAAAGTAAAACATATACTTACCCTATGACCCAGCAACTCTACCTCTGAGTATTTAACAAAGAAAAATAAAAACATGTCTAACAACTTTCATTTATTATAGTCAAAAGGTAGACATGACTGCAGTGTGCATCCACAGAGAACTATTTTTAAAAATGTGGTTTAATAAGAACTTTCCCTGCAAAATGCATACAACAGAATCTTACATGGCCATAAAACCAGCAAATTATGTATGCAAAAAACATGGATATATTTTAAGTCTTTGTAATGGATGAAAAAGATTAAGAACAAGGTTATGCTGCACTGTTTCATTAACAGAAAACAATAAAACACAAGCTAATTTATAAACAAAAATAAGAGATTGACCAGGACCAGAATTGGCTAAAATGGAGAGACCACAGAAAGGCATGAAAAAAACAATTTGGGGTGATGAAAATAAATGCTTTGTGTTTGGATTGTGGCATAGGCATCTTAAAAGCCTGTTGAGTTGTATTCCTTAAGTGGATGACATCTATTGGATATAATTTATACTTCAATGTGACTGACTTTATAAAAATATGACTTAGGGACAAGATTAAAAATAGAAAGTGTAGTGATTGGGTATAAAAACTAAAAGTGATTGTTGAACTAGCAGTAAGATCGAAGTGGATTTGATTGGGAGGATTGGGAAATCTTACCCAAATTCTAGATTTAAGATAGAAGCTTCTCTTTGGCTCGCAAATTTCCTTTCATAAATATCTATATTGCACAGGCTCTATTCTTATACCTAACCAAAACAAGTTGAAATTTTTTGTTCCACGTTTGCGCACTGAAGGATTTGCTACATAAAAGTCTCCTCCTGATCGTCAAGACTGCTCCAGGTATATACAAGCCTGTAGTCTTAGTCTTCCTCTTCCCAATGGTAACAGTTAAGAGGTATTTCCACCAGGAATATTTATACACAATGGAGTACTATGCATCTATAAAGTCCAACAGCGTGGAGGCTTTTGTAGGCAAATGGAGGAAACTTGAGACCATCATGCTTAGTGAAGTGAGCCAGAAGCAGAAGGTGAAATATCAAGTGTTCTCTCTGATACGAGAAACCCAGATCACAACTATCTCATGGAACTTAAAGTGAAAAACAGAGAGAACTAGGTGGATGGGATTGGGAGGGATGGGGTTGGATAGGGGAGGGTTGAAAGGAGACCATTGGAAGTCCTTGTTACCTTGACAAGATATGTATGTGCACAAAAAGTTCAACTTCAACCTTAAATTTTGCACTTATACATATCAATAAAATGGGGGGCGGGGGGAAGAAGTGATTTTCCAAGTATGCATGATCTCAATATTTGTGAAAGAGAAAATGAAATGTCAACATGTAACAGAGAGGAGACTAAGAGAATGAAGTTAGTAGTGTCACTTTCAGAGAAGCGTATTAACATTTTTCCAGAATCCTGCATTGGTAACTAGATAGCACTCACTATTAACAAAGTAGAATATTGGGCCCTGAGGACTTAGAAGTGATCCAGAAATAGTCCGTGCAGTAGAAGTCTGGTTTGCCTCTTGAGAATTAAACTCACGCCAACCCACAAGCCAGCACATTAAACAGAAAAAAAAAAAAATCTAGGTGTTACACCTAAAATTTGTGTTTATGTATGTGCATGTGTCCACGTGTGTATGTGAATGTATGATTGTAGGTGCATTGTGGATATCTGAATATCAGTTTCTGCTTTACTACTTCAATACCCTTCTCCCCCTTAAGAGTCTACCAGCTACCTGAAAAATCTGCCTGTTTAAAACCTACTTCTACAAGAATGATATTTATACAGGGATCTCCAATTTCCAAATAACAGCTTTAGTACAAATAGAGCAATAGGGACAGGTAATGTTTTACCGCTGCTTCTAGTTCACACTCCGTTCATAAAACCACTTGTCATGAGACCTGGTCTCCTAAGTCATTTGGACTCAGTGGTAAGTCACGGGACAATCTTGACAGAGTAGGGTTAAATTAATTAAGCAATGGAAAATCTTACTGGAAATAATGGGGTGCCTGTGCGTATTTGGATAGCTTTGATAGGCAGCCCTTATTACAGAACAGGAATTTCAATGTAAGCTAAGAAAACCCGGGAAATTTGGCCTTACCAAACAAGTATGAGAGTTGCACTTTCTTACCTGGGCTTCATAACTCTTAATTAGCTAGCAGTTAACTATAAACAAAAGACCATCATAAAAGCTTAATGAGTGCTAAGAGTCATTGGCAGTCATTTAGATCCTTCTTGGCCACGAATATGCACGATTTGACTCTATTAAGGGTTTGGGGGTGGGGCAAAAGGAGAGTTTATAATAAATATTTCAGTTTAGACAAGAAAGGTCTCCCCAGATTGAGGGACCTCCAGACCCTCAATTTCTGTGTTGTTAAAAATTCTGCACAAAATGCTTACTCTTCTAATAAAAGAAAGTAAAACATGAAATTGGTATAGTTTAGATAAAAAGTGTTCCCCAAAAGTCTCATGTTTTCAGAAGCTGATTGCATCTTGAGGGTTAATTCAATCAAGTGTGTTAATCCACTGATGATTTTGTATGCTGTTAAGAGATTCAGCCATGGTTGGAAGCGTGTGTTACTTGGGGCAGTGGCCTACAAGGATATATTCTTGTCCCTGGCTCTCTCTGCTTCCTGTCAATCTGCCTGAAAGAGAGCCGTAGGACAAAGAGGCAAATTGATTCTAGAAGACACTTGACAGATGTCTTATTTTTTCATTAATAGAACAAAATACCAACATTCACAACTTAAAGGGGAAAAGATTTATTTTAGCTCAGTTTCAGAAAGTGATTGTCCATTCATGGGTGGCTGGTAATGGTGGAAGCACATGGCGAGAGCATAATTGGATGTCTTAGTTACTTTTTGTTGCTGTGACAAAATACCCAACATACACAAATTAGAGGAGGAAAAGCTTATATTAGCTCACATTGTAAGAAGGTCATTTATGAACAGCTGGCTGTAGTGGAAACACATGATGAAGGCAGCTCCTCACAGCACTGCAAACAAGAAGCCAAGTGAAGCAGGAAGCGGAAACTAGCTTGTCCCCTAACAGGTCCTGTCCCAGTGATCTGCCCCTTCTGGGTCCAGCCTGTTTTTTGGACCTTCCAAGTTTAAGCCCTTTATCCACCACATGCCTGTAATCCACAATCTACAAAAAGTCTATCTTCTAACACACACCTATCACCCACCACATGCCCACAGTTCACCCCTCCAGGGCAGGCCCCCACCTCCTACCAGCACACAGTTCTATAGATAATCCACACCACCCAAACACATGAGGCTTTTGAGGGATATTCCACACCCAAGTCACAACAGTGGAGGAAAGCAGTTCACCGCATGGCAGGTGGAAAGCCACGTTAGGGAGGAAGACAGAACTAATGTATACCCTTGCAGGTCACATGCTAGTGATCTTCCCCTTCTAGGTCCAGTCTCACTGTTCCATTCCTCCCAGGTTAAGCCTCAGTAATCTGACCCTTTCAGGTCACATGACCAGTAATAGGCCACACAAAAACAATCTATAGAATATAATCTTCCCCTCCTGAACAGGTGCCACATTTAATAGCACATAGAATTCATAGGTAATTGTATTAGTTTGGGTTCTTTCAAAGGCAGAATTTACAGATTTTACAGCAAAAGGATCGATTAGGAAGGCTTACAAATCCAAGGATAGTGATAGTCCAAGATGGCTGCTCAGCTGCAAAGTAGATCACCTGCCCGGGACTGCGGGACAGCCAGTGAGGTGAGAGACTGCTGCAGATCTTGGGCAAAGACCGAAGTCTGTAGATTGGTGACTGAAGAGCAGCGAGCGATGGGCAGACAGGCAGAAACAAGTCAAGACTGGAGGGAATCTGTGCTGACCATCTGTGGTGTCCACAGACAGTTGTGAAGGCGAGAGCTTTCCCAGAGGAAGAAACTGTAACAATACTCCCTCTTCCTTCCTTTTATACCCTTGGAGTTCCAGTTGGACCACCCCACACACATATCTGGGTGGGTGCTCTTCCCTCATTGACCAGCCCACAAATCACTTCCACTTTAATCCAGGTTGGTTCTCAATTCCTAGTCTGGGCATGGTTCCCAAACCCGAATCCAGGTGTAGCTCCTGATCCCCTCAAGTTGGCATATTTTCTTCAACAGTCACAGTAATCCACAGCATTAAAATATTTGAGGCTTTTGGGGGACATTTCCAATTCAAACTACAACAACAGATCAGCATGGAATATATTATGCAACACTTGATAAACTGTGCAAATTGTGAGTTACATTCCTAAGGTTAGTAGACAGCTGTAGGTAAAAGCTTGAGGGCATAAACAAACATCAGAATCAACATAAGTATTAATCCTTCTAAGAGTCTTCCCTTTGTGTGGACTTTGTACTTCCCTTAATCTGGATCATAGTTGACTATAGAAGACAGATCACTGATAGAAATCCTGTCAAACAGTGTTGGCTTCTTTTTCTGGCACATGGAAAGTACATGATTTAGCAAATTACATTTTGTTATGGGTAGAATTCTAAGGAGGTCCCCAGATTTCTTATCTCTGGTTATTCATTCAAGCACTAATGCAGGTACTATTACAAAAGAATTTTGCAGATGTCATCAAAGTTGCAAATCAGTGAACTTAATGATCTAGACATGTCCATATGTGACTGGTCTAATCATGTGAGTCCTATAAAAGTAGAAAACTTCCTTCTGATGGTTTGAGAAAAGAAGGGAAACTTTGAAGCACGTGAGCCCTGTGATGTGAAGATTTGTTTCTACTGTGGAAATAGAGGGACCAGCCGGCAATGACCAGAGAGTGACTTCTAGAACCTAAGGTGGGTTCCTTGCTGACAACTTTCAAAGGCCACAGAGGTCTTGGTTATATACACACAATGAAGTGAATTCTCTTATCTACTAGTCAACACGGGTGAAACTCCTGCTTCAGAGCCTTCTAACAGAAAGGCAGTTCAGCCTGGGAGTCTCTGGGAACCACAGAACCATGCCACACTCAAACGTGCTAGATGTATGTGTGACCTGAAGCAACTCTCTTTCCTCCTTTGAGTCATGGACTTATTTCTGTAAAACGAACATATCGATACCTTAGTTCTAGGCCTGTTGTTTGACTGAGTGAGATCATCTGGTCTTGCTGTTGTAGATGGTGTAGCAAATTCTCATTTTTATTATTAGCTAAAATTTATCCATAGCTCAGAAATGCACTATTAGTAAGTGAACTCCTTTTCTTCGTTTGGAGGAAATACATCTGTAGGCAATTATCATATGTACTTACAGATAACTCTTTAATTTCATAGATTCTATATCTATAGATTCAGCAAGCCATGAACCAAAAGTGTCATTAGGCCCATGGTAGTCGGATGTGTACTGACCATGTGCAAACTGCTGTATTTGATCTGTATTCCCTTAAGAAATTGATACAAAATATGTACATAGCATTGTAGATAGCATAAAATTACACAGGAGAACATGTATAAGTTATATGCGAACACTACACATTTATATAAAGGATTTTAATGCTTGCTTGTGAATTCAGCTTCACTGACAGCTATAAGAATTCCTAAATCCACATTTCCAGGGATATTCTCAGATTTACACTCCTAAGGGATAACAGGACTTGGTAAATATATAATATATCATAATATTGTTAAGTATAAAATATTTGCCTTTGTGAGTTTCCCTTGGCAAAGAATGTTACAGAATTCCCAATTAAATATTCTGACATCTTGTAATTTCATGGTCATGGTTCACCCACCTTCAGAAATGAAGTTATGGTGCTTAAGTACTTCTTGTGGGGGTTTTGCATAGTACAATGCAGTTTTTTATAACATTCTTACTATTGTTGTTAGGGGAATAAAGTGACCAAAGCACAGAAAACAGTGAGTCCCTGTGGAAAGGAATTTTGAGACATTCTCTAAGCACGGAATCATCCAGGAGAACCAACTTGCTATCAGTATTACAGGACTGCGGGTCCATCTGTCTTCTATTAAGATGCTCAGCTGTGTACAAGTGTTTCCGAACTGATACATGAGTTTAGATCGATCCTGGCACACGCTCTGATGTGAAAAACACAGTGAATCAGTTAACATTTTTAAGTCCTCTGAATATCTTGTCCAAGAAAGCAGGCATAGCATTCCTTGGGAAGATTTTGATACTCCCACAATGCTGAGCAGTAGTGTTTTACTCATTTAATATTTTTGAATTAAATGGACCATCACAAGAACACAGAAATATGCATGAGTCTGCTTCTAAAATTTTTCCTTTAAGTGGCCTCTAACTCAGGAACTTTTATACTTTTATGCCACGGACTATCTGGCAATCGGGCAAAGATTAAAAACTCTTTCAGAGTAAGTTTCTAAATGTCCAAAGAAAAATATCCAAAACAAAAGAAAATTCAGCACTGAAATGCAATCATCAAGACATTTAAAATTCATTGATCATATGGTAATCTACTTGATTATCATATTAAATAACAAGAGCTGGTAACAGGTCAAATGATTTCCATTTATAATAGATCCATAACACTAAATAGAAAATAATGATTCTGATCATAGTGAGCCTAGTCTAATAGTATTATAGATTATTGTGTACAACAAATATATAAAATTTTGTAATTCTCTTGAAGAACTTTTTGAGTCCCCAAATTACAAACACTTCTGACCCAGGTTAGAAGTCCACCCTAATCAGAGCTAAGGTCGCCCCTTCAAATCTGTGTCAGAGACAAATAACTCAAGTTAAAAGTTAAGGAAAAACACAAGCCCAGGAAAGGCAGGTAATTAATAGTCACAAAGTACTTTTGTCTCCTGGATTAATTTTGGGAACTTGGTTCTTCAGAAAACCTGGTTTAACATTATGCTCTGTAAAGAGTTCAGAAACCAAAACTGGAAGAGTTTGTAGCTCATATATATATACCTAATGCTCTGAGAATACTCATTTAAAATTAATATTCTGTGGTTTGGACGATGAGCACATCACCTAAGCTCAGTAACCCATTTATCCATGGGCATCACAGGAATAATCTACCATTTTATAATCTACCATCTTATCAATGATCCAATCACCTCTCCAAGAGTCTCTTAATCTATCTGCCAATTAAGATTAGCTGACATAGCATAGGAAACCGAAGGCACAGCTAACAAAAATACCAATAGAAAGACCACACTGAGGGACCATTTTACTCCTTTTAGAATGGCCATCATTAAAAGACAAAAAAAGTTATCAGTGCTGATGAGGATGCAGAGAAAGAGAATCTCTTATATCAGCGTTGGGAAGAATGTAAGTTAGAACACCCACTATGAAAAACAGCCCAACCCCCCCCCCAAAAAAAAAGACCCATCAACAAAATTTTAAAAGTGGAAATTAAAAGTTATTTTTATAGGGAAACAGAGTGGAATAGTGGTCACTAGACACTAGGAACAGTGGGGGCCGGGGACAGAAAAATTTAAATAAGAGATGTCAAAACACAGTTACAGAGAAAGAATTAGTTCTGATTTTCTATAACACATTACAGCAAGTGTTGCTTTAAAAATCTATATTTCAAAGTAAAAGAACAGAACATTCTCAACCCCAAAAATATTTAACTTCTCAAGAGATAGGAGTATTTTCTACCATAATTTGATTATCATACATTTTATATATGTATATATACATATATATCAAATAATATACACAGAAAGAAATTAGATGACTTTTAGGCTATAAAAATGCTTACTACTATAATCAGAAGAATTTTCAAAAATAATTGTCTAATGACAGTTACATTTTCAAGATCCAAGACAAGCTAAAAAATTTTTTGTTTACATGTAGACTTTTCCAGAAGAAGACTCTTTCAAAGTTGTATTAAAAACTAGTTATGATATTTCAAACAACTGGAAACAATCCAGAGAACCTTTTAGCTAATCTTTCAGCCCACAAGAAGATTTCCATAGTAAACACATGTTAAGAAATTACTCAACTGATTGGCAAACAGGTAAAATGCTTCTATATTTGGTTCTTTCTCAAGGAGAGAAAAAAGGAATATTTGCCTGGATATTTTCATTCAAATCTGAAGGTCACATACAGTTGCTTGATTCCAAAAATGGTCTGCCATTAGAACAATGTTTCTGATATTTTTATCTAGTGAAAGAAGACAGCATTCAATGATAAAGCCATTTGTAAGTGCTTCAAAGACAGAGAGCGTTCTGCATTACAGATTGCTTGGTTAGGGTAAAATGGTCCAGCTTATCAACTGCTACTTCCTTTTTAGTAACCAGACACCAAACACCTCTCTTTAATTTTCAGACTCCAGATCCTTCTGGTATAATTCTTTTTTTGGCCAAAGAAAAAAATTCAATCTCTTAACATATCATAACTGCATCTATTCATTTGTTAAAGAGCTTTTTCTTACCAACCCTAGCAGAAAAAATCCTACAGTTAATCTACCTCTTTTGCTTGTTTTCCCTCAATAAACAAAATTATTGGACATACTTTAACTATATGAGTATAGCCAGATAGAGAATGAAGTATAAATAAAAGATAAATCTGTCACCTTTCTTTTATAAAGGCATTATATGTTGGCTAGAAATAAGTCAAATGATAAGTTCTACAGTAGGTAAAAATAAAAAGACAAATTCATAAATATGGGATAATCTGTCAGTCTTAACCATAATATATGTTGAATATTCCTAGTCAGAAAATCCCAAATCCAAAATGCTTCTGTTAGGCAAAAAAAGAAGCCTAGTAGAACCAAAAATATAATCAGCTTCAAAGGTATTTAGACTGGAAATTTATTGTTCCCATGACCCTAAACCTGGGTAGCATATCCAGACATAACGGCAAGTGTAAGGCATTAGAGATAAAGGGGTAAAGCACCGAATGGGGAAATAAGGAGGCTGAAGGTGGGGGTGAATGAGCTTCTGTGTATTGTGGGGGGATTAGTCGGTAGGAGGGTTTGGGCAGAAGAGGACAGGTAGGTGGACTACGGGCTAAGGGAGACAGGTCCCCACTGGGGGCCAGAGTTGTCATTACCAGTTGGCCCACAACAGACACCAGCAGAGCTGTTAGAGAACCAAGCCCAGGGAGAAACGCGGGAACAGCTCTCTGTACAAGCTCTGTGTGTGAGAATGGCCGAGGAAGCCGGCTCAGCAGTTACAGCACAGAAACTGCATAGCTCCAAACATGCAAAATTTTGAATATTAGCATGAGGCCACGAGTGAAAAATTCTGCACCCTAAAAATGTTTCACACATAAAATTATCTAAAATGTAGTATAAAATCATCTTCCAACTCTATGTATTTGTGGTACATGAGATTTCTTATTCAAAATTAAGTCCCATCCCCAAGTTATTTATCTATATAAATACTCCAACATTCAAAAAACTTAGAAATCTGAAACACTTTGTGGTCCCATGCATTTATTTTTTTACCTGTAATATTAGCAGTTAAAGGCTCTATGATTTAACAATGACTTTCTGTGACTGCATTGCTTAACCTTGGAACCCAAAGTGAATTGACAACTTAGAAAAAGAAGGCATTATTTTATCTACTACCATTCATTGAAGCGAATGCCATTTCTTCTGGAAGCCGATGACCAAAAACAACACTCGAGTATCTTCCATGCAGCAGCATTAGTGGCACTTGTGTATTTTCTTGAATGAAGCAGCACCACACGTAGCCCCAGTTCTTGTCCCCCCCCCCACATTTTATTGATATGTATACGTGCAAAATTCAAGGTTTACGATGAGGTTGGGCATTTTGTGCACATTCATATCTTGTCAAGGCGACAAGGGCTTTCCCATTCTCCTCTTGTCCCTCCCCCTACCCACCCCTCCCTTCTCCCCCACCCTACCTGCCTTTTTCACTTTGTCTTTCGTCTTGAGTTCCAAAGGAGTTGTGATCTGGGTCTGTCATATCAGAGAGACCATTCGCTGTTTTCACCTTCTGCTTCTGACTCACTTCACTAAGCATGATGTTCTCAAGTTTCTTCCATTTGCCTGTAAAATCCTCCACGCTGTTGTAGGATATTTTCTCAAATTCTGCAATACAATTGTTAGTATTAAAATAATATAATGCAATAATGAATGGTGTGTGCTTCGTCCTGAATTTGTAATAAGCATTACAAAAAAGTTATGTACAGACCATCAGTACATATTAAAGCCTATATATAGTGAGTTTTATTGTAAATATAGGTATGTTAAAATATTCTCTTTTCAAGAATGCAAAAAATGCATTTCAGTTTACTGTCTGTGTACAAACTACCATAAAATTTTGACTGTTAGTGGCCAGGAATTTTGCTTGAAAGTGTTTTTTTTTTTTTCCTTCAAAACATTGTGCATAGAAGAATATCTGGACTGGGTTTCACAGAATGGAAAACATTCATTAAACAAGAAAAACATTGTACGGTGTTGAAGGCTGCTGTGTGTAAATTAAATTCCTAATGACCTAATTTAGCAGACTTCTTCTTTTTTTCCTAAGTAAGTTTGCACAGATTAAATTTCATTTCTGTGGAAACTTTGCCCACTCGGCAGTTTGCTCACGCATTTGCCTCCAGCACGTGAGGATCTGGAAACGCCTGTACTTAGGCTCCTATTTCACTAATGTGCTCTCAAAGATAACTTCGGGTAATGACAGTTTCTCTTGATCTCGGATGTGGACACAAAAGCTAGCTCTCACTATTTTTCATGAATAGATATCTTCTTTTGGAATTTTTGGTTATAATTGTCCTTATGTTCTTTTGCACATAGTTGTGCCTTTAGGGTTTTTTTTTCATAAAGATGTAGTTTTCTTTTCTGTATCACTCCCTTAGTTATTATTCATTGCTGGGGCAGCATACCTGACATCCACAACTTTAGCTCACTGCTTTAGATGGTCTCACACAGCCGAATCATGGGGGCCTGGCAGCATGTTGGCACATGGTGGATGCTAGAGAAGAGCTCCTCATGGCACAGAAGAAAGCAAGCCAAGAGCTAGAGAAAGGGCAGAGATGCGTTCTGTGTCCTCCCGCAAGAATCCACCATTTCTGGGCCAAACCCGAGGGTTCCATGTACCCTAGCCGGTCCCCATCTCCCACTCTCACATGAGCATTTTATAAGATCCAAATATAGAAGGTTTTTTAGAAGACATTCCAGATCCAAACCATAGCAATCACATTTCAAATTAATTATTCTTTGTGTGTTAGGGATAAAATGAAATAATTTTGTCAATTTTTTTTTCCTCCAGGATAGATACTTTCTACTGATTTGCTTAATAGACAAACATGTTTCCAGATCTGAAATAAATGCAAATCATGGAAAAGTAAGATGACCTCCTGAATAATTCTAGCATGAATCTTCTTTTAATTCATTCTTAAAGATCAGAAAATATATGCTTAACTGCTATGGAGATGAAAGGAAATGTTAATGTTTTTCTAGTTCTTCAAAATGCAGGTTGTGGCATTTATGGGAATTTATTATAAATGTCTGTGAGGTACGTTATTCATGCCATTGCTGCATTTTTTGGAAGAAGCACAGTATCTAGAACCTATAACTTCTAGCAAAAATTACAACTAGCACCATTTAGGCCATTAAAACTTCATTGAGCCCCATTTTAGTGAAATCACTCCTTTTGAACACTGGTATCAATTTCTGTATTAATAAAATTGATCCCTCCTAGGCTTTCAATTTCTTCATTCTGTGACTTCAAACTGTCTCATAACTCGGCCCAATTATTTAATAGATGTGGCCAAAGAGAGGTCTAAACATTTTAGATGTTTCAGCTGGTCACATCATCATTAGTAGATGGGATTCCTGTAAATGTGGTAAGCCAATGGACCGGAAATAGACCGGGGACTTGCTGTTACTTACGTAGTTTGGGGGAGCATGTGTATATCAAGTGATTTCTGCATTTTTGGCATTCGATAATAATCTGAAACAGTCAACACTAAATTCCTAGATATCATGGACTCTAAAACATAAAATAAAGGGTCAAATCTTACTCTTTTCTGTTTTCACTAATAGAAAAGATGTTAAGTAAACTACATTATTTATATGCAGATTTTAATAGTAATCTCCTTACAAGTTAACACAAAAATACACAATATTGAATGGATTTCATTGTGTACCAAAAGTAAAATCAAATTAGTAATGTTTATTTCAATGATAATAAAAACTCTTTAATAATTTGAAGAAATTAGAAGCAGAAACTCTTGATACATATGAAAATGTGTCCAGAAATAAAATTACATATTTAAATTATTTAAAATGACCTAAAAACCACATTCTAAAAAATTAATCCTAAGTGTGTATTGAAGAGGACCATATATTTTTCTTGAATGGAGGATCTACTTTTGAATGTAATATTAGAATGGTTTTTCAATTTTTTCACCAAAAGTTTTTTGCAAGCACTCTGGTAATTTTAAAAGTTATAGATAATTGAATTGACTGGCCATGTGAAACAGAATATCCTACAAAACATTTTTAAGGTGTAAGTGGAATGCTTCACTTATCTCCCTGCTATCATTTCAAAAACTGTATCGATTACTATGATAGTCATGCATGAATATTCATGCTTGCATGAATTCGTATGAATGGATATGGATATATATATACAACTACAAATGTATCAGTAGTATAATGCTGTTTCATAATCTTGACTCTGGGTATTTTATATTGAATATTAGAATAGCTGTATTACAGCCATTTAAAATATAGTATCTTTCAGGAACATGAGGTAGCAGAGATTTTATAGAAAAAATGTTAATTTTAATAAAAGTGAAAGCTTCTCTACTAATAGTTAATGATAATTAATGATAACCATATTTGTAAATGTTTTATTCTCAGAAATATATGACACTGATTTTAATTTTTGTATTTATTCTTAATTTCTCAGAATAAAAATTAAGATCCAAAGGATAAGTTTTCAAGATCACATAACTAGCGGATCTAGAATTCGAGCCTGATTCTTCTCCTACAACTTACATGCTGGCCCCAGTGACTACCTGTGTCTCACTAGTCTTTCAATGTAATGAAAAGAAACCAGTGCAGCACTGCCACACTTGACGATTTGACCTTTATTGAAACTTTGTCTGGCCTTATTAAATATTTTAATGTATTTGATTTGATTTCATTTCAGTTCTTTACCTTTTCCTTGACATTGTTAGAAAAAGAAACTGATGGCAGATCACATTCACCAGAGCTGTTGTTTCAAGGGAAGTGATTTTCAACTTTTTTTTAATGGGAGCTTCAGATATGCCTCAGGTATTCCTTCTGATTTTTTTCTTTTGTCTTAAAATACCACTTTCAATTTGGGTAGTCAACAAGTAGATAGATAAACAAGAAAGAACAAGTGTGCTTTACCAACAGTAGATCCTTCCAGACACTGCAAACACCACATGATGAGAGCAATAAAAGTCGCTACCCCGAGCTGGACCAGGCACCCCCCTGATGCCACTGATAAGACGCCTGGCGCCTCTTTTCAGCAGGCCCATTTTTGTAACTGCTTGTGGGGCAGATGGAGTACCGATAACCAATTTCTGGCTTAATTCTTACTCTCTGACATCCACCCTGGTAAAGGAATATGCTTTATAATATTTCTTTATCTACTATTTAGATATTTTCATTTTAATGTGAGGTTAGTAAATGTATAGCCCACATCAACCACAGGGGATTTAAACAGAATCCATGCTTCTGTTATCCTGGGCCTGTCACTCCATTGGAAGCCACGGAGGGTAACCTAAAGACCCTCAAATTGTCCATGCTGTCTAGACAAGCTACGGTTTTCACCACACTCATGTGTGACCAGAACTACCCAGAGTTAAACTCAACAATGAAATAAAATCCCACAACCTTTATTGAGTTGTAATGAAATGCCACATATTTTTATTTGATTTTATTTCATTATAGTTATTTAGTCTGATACACATAATGTCGGATGTGTAAAAGATATGCCTTTAATTTTGTCAGTAGCTATCACTATGGATAATTCTTTTCATTATGTTATTGTATATTATAATGATTAATTATGCAGACATCTTTTTTAGATTGGACATTTCTAAATATTTTCTGACATCTCTGGACATAATTTCCAAGTATACTCTTGTCAATGATGAAATCTAAACAAGAACCCAGTTATATCTTAATTATCTTTCTTATTAAAGAAAAAAGCTCATTTGACAGGTAATTTGAAGAGGATTATCTACAGTCCCAAGTAGATTTGGACTGCAAAATCCCAAGAACTGATTCTGTTTCTGCTTAGTCTACACTACATATCGATGTGAGGTAATAGAGCCATCCCTCTTTCTGTGAAGTCCAGGCTTTGTTCTTTGCGACTATTGGAGCTGAAGCGTTGGAGACGTACACCAGCATTCTCGCCAGGCTGCTCTTGCTCAATTGTGACATTTCTCAAAGATTTGCCAAAAAAAAAAAAAAGTTAGTAGTCATAGGAAAATTGAGAACGCTTTTCTGGTTCCCACCTATCTAGGTTAAATCTCAGTAAGTCTGGGAGGCAAATTCTCTATCAAAATATTTTTCTTCCTAGAAAATCTTTAACTTTCAGCCAGACTGTGTTCTGAATAGGAAGCCCCAATTCTCTTGCATGTTCAAATCACTGCATTTGGGACGGGGCCTTTCCTCAAAGGTGCCCTTTGAGCCTACAAGACTATTTGAGGAGCCCTTGAATTCATTTTGAGAGTTGAAATATAATGTGAATTGAAATGTAACTCTTACCTTTGTCTTGATCCAGAGTTTTATGATGATAAGAAACCCATCTTCATCATGATATCTGCTGTAATTTGATTGTGTCCTCCTCAATGGCCCATTTGTCGAAGCCTTGGTTCTTAGCGGGTAGCTCAACTGGACAGTGTGCAACTAGTAAGGGACAGAGCTAAGTGGAAGGAGGTAGGTCCCCAGGAGATATTGGGACCCCAGCCCCTTTTCCTTCTTTTTCATTTCCTGCCCATGAGGTGAATGATTTTGTCATATGCTGCTACCATCATAGACTGACACAGGCAAAACAGTAACAGGGCCAACAAATCACAGACTGAAATCCCCAAAAGTGTGGGCTGAAATGAGCCTTGTCTATTTAGAGGTCATTGCCTCTGGTGTTTGTTATAGTAATAGAAACCTGACTAACATACTATTCTTCATGATTACCACAAGCTTTTAAATTTCTGGGCACTCAAACAACTATTTGTTGCACAAAGGGAAGATTATTTTAAGTGGTAGAGGAATTCAGTCAACCCACTGACTACAATACAAAAGTATTTCTTGCCTCTCGGCTCTGTGCTAATCACAGATCAGTCAGTAATGGAGAAAGCAAATGTCACTGTGTCTCTCGTGTTGCTTATAATGCCTGAGGTTTAATGGCTTTCCCTAAGACTTCTGAAGAAGCCTGTCCAAAGTCAAGATTCCCCTCTCACAGCTAACGCCAGTGCAGAAAGATATCTTGTGTTCCATGCGCCTGTGGGCTCTGCTCCACCCATTGCTCATCCTGAAACCCAAGCCGGCATAGGTCAGGCCATGAACTTTAAAGGGAAAGGAATGCCGGCATAGCTCCCAGGGATGCTAATGCTGCTGTACTGTGGAATGTAATGAAATCTACTGTGCCAAATGAAGACCTCTATAAAACGCAACATAGAAGTTGGATCATCTTACGCCCAGCACCAAGGGCCAAACACAGGCATTTTAGCATGTTCAAGCAGTTCAGTCAAAAATGCATAATGACAATTTTTTGAACACCCACCTTTGGGTAATCTCTCTCTCTCTCTCTCTCTCTCTCTCTCTCTCTCATTCACTCACTCTTGCTCTCTTTCTCTCTTTCTTGCACTTAAATTAATGATTTGGCTCTGATCTATTAATGTCAGAATATCCTGAAACTGAATTTTTGTGTCTTCATTCTCTGGAAAATTATCTTCCATAATTCAATTATTCTTTCTGAAGTATAGACTAAAATTAATAAAGGCTATCAGGACTTTATTAAGATCTCTTTCTTCTTTCCTTCCTTCCTTCCTTCCTTCCTTCTCTTTTCTTTTTTTCCTTTGTTCTTTCCTTCCTTCTTTTTCACAACTGAATATACTGTGAGCATTTAATCAGTAAAGTCTCCTGATTTGATTGCGTTCACCTTCAACAATTTCTCCTTCATATGTCTCTCTGCCACTATTCGTCTCCCTAACCACTCTTTTATTGTAAGCACGGACAACCTGGACAGACACTACCAAATCCCTGACACCACTTTCAGTGAATGACACATTGTTAAGCGTTCAGCTTAGGCTAAATAAAAATTATAAAATTATAGAAGTAAACAAACTCCTGTGTAAGTACTTAACATGTCTAAATGTAAAACCACAAATGGCAAAAAATATGTACAAAATTTAAATTAACAGAATGGAAGACTCAAAAGTAACTGCCTTTTAAGATTAAGAATTAGTGAGTTCATAGATTGCAAGATTCTTGAGGAAAAAAATGTTTTAGAAACATGAATAAAAACAGTGTCCTGGGATACTATATTTTTAAGATTGCTACTAATTAGGCACAGTTAGGATTATACACCTTTGAAATAGTAATACTAAGAAAAGAAAGAATAATATGGAGGTTAAAGTAAAATGAGTATCAAAATCTTTTCTCTAGATCATATTTATATATTAATAAAATGGAAAAAGTATCTTATTTTTAGATATGACATATATTTTATCATTGAAAGAGAAACTCATGACCCATGATAACATTGTTTGCCATTTAAGAATACAGAAATCGATCAGAAAGAAGTACTCGTGCCCTCGAGAAGTTGCTAACAAGGTCAAGGCCTCTGAGGCAACAGTCCACTGGGCGATTCTATCATGACATTCCTGAAAACTTAGGGTTGTAGATTTTTAAGGGATTTACTTCTGTTGATTAAATCCTTTCCGTTCTCCCAACACTTGTGATGTGACTCGTTGTTTTCTAACCATGTTTCTCAGCAATGAGACAAGATTAAACAAAATAGGTAGATGAGAAAGAAAAAAAGCCAGGAGAAAATGTTTAGTATAAGAAGTGGTAAAATAGGTAAGAACTGTTTTTAGATACTAATGACAAATTCTTCATGATTCCTCACTTCTTCTTATTGAAAGATTTTTTTTTAAGTCGGCAAATTAGAAAGAAAAAAAAAATGCCAAGAGAAAATGCTTGGTATGAAAAGTGATGAAACTGTAGTCATTTGAAAATTATCTTTGAGTACTAATGACCAATTCACCACGATGGTCTACTTCTTCTGTCTATTATGCAGACTTTGACAGCTTTTTAATTAAAAATCATGTGGGAGGTTAAATATGGTGGAGCATGCTGGTAAGTCTAGCAATTTAGGAGGTTGAGGCAGGAGGACGGTGGGTTCTATGCAAGTCTGACCAACAGAGGAAGGTCTCTGAAGTTTCAAGGAGAAAAGTAAGCCCTAAAATTTATTATTTCTTCATTTTTTGTTTTTCCTCCTTTTTTCCATCAACAAGTGCATAAAAACAATCTAACAGTAAAAGAACAATCTTTTCAATAAACTGTGTTGAGACAA
>PVKB01002525.1:91127-273046 GCA_004027205.1 Ctenodactylus gundi
TAATTCAAAAAATTCAAAACCTCTTAGAAGGAACATTAAAAGAAAATGTTGTAACTGTAATCTTCACAAAGATATCTTAATTATGACAGCCAGAGCAAATAGCTTGCTTTTTCTTTGATTTGTCCTAGGGAGGGAGATTTCTGTTGTTGGTTTGCAAGGTCAAACTAATTTATTTATTCTACAAAGGCTTATCACTGTAGAAGTGTACTTTCCAGAAGGCTACTTAGAGGTATTAAGATCAAAATAATGAGGAAGTAAAGAATGAAAGCTAGTCGGCCAATTATAAGAAAAGGTATTCAACTAGTTGACCACCAATCCGGGTGAATGTAAGAAGATTAGCTACTAGGATTGCAAATAAGCATTGGCTAAATGAGTGGAACTATGTACTTCGCTTTTTCGAGCGGTTAGTAGTAGGGATCATAATAAGGATATGAATAGAGAAAACTAAAGCTGGTATTACTCCTACTTAGTTGGGAATTGAGCATAGAATCACATAGGCAAATAGGAAATATTATTCTGGTTTATTTAGCAATAAAGAGGGAAGAGATGTTTAAGGGATTGGGTGGGTGTAATTGTCTGTGTCTCCTAGGAGATCTGGGAAGAATAGTACTAGGATTACAGGTATGGCAAGTATTGTTAGAAAAATCAACAATAGCTTTTATAGAATGGTAACAGCGGAAGGGGATTTTATCTGAAACTGAGTCTATACCAGAAGGATCATTTAACCCACTTTCATGTAGAAATAAAAAGTGAATTGCTGTGAAAGCAGTAGTAGTAAGTAGCAGGGTCATGTGAAAGCAAAAAATGAGGTTAGAGTTGCTTTGTCTGTAGATTATCCTCTTCAGATGCATTCGATGAGGCTAGTTCTGATACAAGGGATTGCCGATATCAAGTTTATGATAACTGACAACTCAGAATGCATTAGTCCTTGTGGAAGAATGTAATCTACCAATATGGTAGCTATAAATGTGAATAATAGTAGAACTTCGATCCTTCAAGTTTCTAGAATTAAGGAGGAGGTGTAATTACTATACACCTCAACCAGTGTGAGGAAATAAGCAGATGAGTGATAAAGCATCTTCATTTGTGTGTATGTAGCAGATAATTCACCCATAATTTATGTCACAGCAGATACGGGAGACTGAGGAAAAGGCAGAAGTTGTATCTGTTGTGTAATGTATAGCTAAAAATAAGCCTGTGGTAATTACAAGGATTATGCACACACCTAATAACGACCTGAAATGTCACTGGTAAGTTATGCTTCAACGTTTTGCTCCTCCAAAGAGATAATTAGGAAAATGAAAAGGCATGATATCTATGCTCAATATCCTATTTGTCAATTATGTATCTACTGAAGATTTGTGTTTAGAATGGAAAATAGCTCCTCCAGTTGAATAAAACTAAGAAAATCAATTTTTAAAAAGGGCCAAATATTTCCATGAACATTTCATCAAAGAGAAGAGAGGGAAGGATAATAATCATTTCATAAAATGCTTGGCATTATTAGTTATTAGGAAAATTGAAACTAAAACCACATCAAGATACCATGTCATGCACATTAGAATCCTTATCCAAAAATACAGAAGGCGCTAAATAAATCTGGGCAAGAAGAGGGAAATGCGGTAACGATGTCAGGAAACACTTCAGCAGTTTCTTGAAAGTTAAACTGTTGTTATCCCACCGCCCAGTTAGAGCCTCTCCATCCAACAGAAGCGGGAAGAACGTAGGTGCACACAAGCGTTTCTATCCTTGTTACTTGTAATAGTCCAAAGCTGGAACCAATTCTGATGTCTACCAACTAGTGCGTAAATACATTAAATGCAGCATTTTCACATGATGCAACATTATTTAGCAATGAAGAGGATGAGCTAATACATTCCAAATATAGATGAACCTCCAGAATGTTATGTTGGGTGAAAATTCCCAGACCTAAATCACAACGAATGTAACTGGTTTACATGAGTTTTCTAGAAAAGTTGATAAGGTTACAAAACTGATCCGCATTACTTTGGACTGATCGGAGAATGGAAGTAACTACAAATAGGCCTAAAAGGACTCTTCAGCGTGATAGAGATGTTCTAATCATCTAAATGTTGTAGCAAAGTAATGGTTACACACTAGTACAAATTTAAGTATAATCACCACTGTTATACTTGCTTATTGATTTTTATGATTTGTAAACCATACATGAACAAAGATATCAAATTTTTAATGAAGCGTGCAGTAAGAATTCTCTACTAACATAGCTACTTTCTTTTATACTCTTAAGAACAAGCAAATATTGATACATATATAATGCTTACAGAAAAGAGTAATTTACTTTTGTTTTTAAAATATTTCAAAGGCCAGACTTATCATTGTTTCCTATTAAGCAAATGATCCTCAGTCAATGATTTTCATATCGACTATGTATGAGGAAAATTGTTCTTCTTCTTAGCTCTGTAAAATCATCTAGTGAATCTAACGATGTATGGGGGTTCTTTGTTCTTCTTGGTGTACCTCTTAAGGGATGACTTTCACCTGTCTAAAATCGTTTTTGAATGGGTTAAGTGAAAATTACCCTCCCATAAATTCTTGAAGAATCTTGGGTTGTTACTAGACGGGATCAAGCAACATAAATCCCAGCTTTAGATATAAAATTAACTAAAAATAAAGATCCAGCTCAGAGAAAAAAATTTAGATCTCATGTTCATTTTTTTGCCTCGTTTTTATAGAAGAGCTATTAGATCAGGTGTGAAGAAAGGGAGAAGATGCAGAATGTTTTAGATAATACTCAGCAAAAAAGGAATGTGACTTATTTTTAAGTTAAGATCTTTCGTTACAGGTTTCTTGACACATTGGTTCATTTAACTGTCTCCATTCTGTAAAACAAACTAGATCTATTATCAAGTATCAGGCCCTTGTTTTGTCAGACCCTTCAAAAATGACCCTTTCACTCTCTCTCATTTGGTTTCAACTAGCCAAGGCTTAATGAAATTCAGTTCAACCCAGCGTTCCTGGAGATTAAAACCAGCATTCGAGGGGAGAAGGCACCATATGTTGCCCCATGTTTAATGTACACCATGCTCTGTCTGAGGAAAATGACCCTACCACCAAGAAAGCTTTTGTCAGCCCAGAATCCACATAAGGGATAGCACCGCTTTCTTAGGAAAATGCTTCAGTTTTGAGGTGTACAACCAGATGGAAATGACAAGGATGGGAGGATTGAGCCGAAGGCTCAATTGAGCTGAAGGCTCACGGTAGGAAAGGCCCACATCCGAAAGCTGTGTTCTAACATGACCCTGGGTAACTGAAAAGGAGTCTGCACCCCAGACTCAGTTGTCCGATTGAGTAAGAGTGTCTGTAACTTGGGGTGGAGGAAGGAAGTACAATTCCATTGGGGTTTCAATGGTACCAGCTCTAGTATGTCCATAATCAGTCTTAAAACTACCAGCTGCAGTTGTGAAGTGATTCAGTGCTGCTCAAGAGGAAAACACGAAGGAAAATGAGGAAGGCTCTCAGGGAACTTATTTCGCTTTTGATCATGTTTTTCGATGAAAAGTTACAACTTTACTTGGGACATATGCTAGTCAAAGCTGCCGTCACAATTATCTCTACCGTATAGTTAACTTAGATAGCTTATATAAACTTACTAAGGAATTTGATCTATCAACTGTTAATAATGTTTGCCATTTTGGTTCCGTATTTCTTTTGGGCCTTTTTAATTTCTAAGATAAGCTGTCTATGTCCTTAATTTCTCCTGTTGCTAAAAAGAAGAGGAATCCAATGGCTTACAAAGTTTCCATGACTTGTGTGACCTTCCCTTTCCAATTTTTACTAAACCAAATTAGTTGATTTTTATTCTCTTAAACTATTAGAAATGTGTAAACCATATGAATCAAAAAATGGCTTGAAATTAATACTCTAAGTCAATCAATCTGTTTCATATTTATTTATTGTGTCATTCCATTTGGGTTTATAAGTCTCTATGTATTTACTTTTACTTTATAATAAACTACGAAAAAACATACTATGTATTTACTTGTACTTTTAAAAATTAAAATGGAAAATAGTTGATATTGTACAGAAGTAAGATTGAATACAGTTATAAAATATTTAATTTCTGCAAAACTAGTCACACATACTCATTATGAGATGCAGCATGACTTGAAGTCTTGAAAATCAGAATCTGTCAGCACTCATAAGGTCAAAAGAAAAGAAAGGGAGACTCAAGGAAGCAAGAACACTTTTGTAAAATTAATTTCTGGGGAAAAATTGTTTCTTTTGTTCTGAAAAATATCTACTGTGTCTCATAGACAGTTCTGTGACTTAGGGGAAGATACAGTCATCAGCATCAAGGGTACACACTAAGTAGAATTGTTTATGTTTTTAAAACTCTTTTATGCATAGCAGACATTTCTTTTCCATGAAACTCAGAAAAGATTTGAAAATATGCTAAATTTAATTTTACTCCCCAGAATTTGGTAAACCACTAGGTGGAAGGGAACCGTCACGGTCAGAAGGGATGTTGTGCAGGTTTTCTGGCTCTGTCTTTGCTTTCTCCCCAGTCTCTTCAACATTAGCCAAGGGAGCCGACTGGCTGCACTGAGTATCCTCCTCCAACGTTTCACTGCTTTCTATAGGCTGACAGCAAAACGCTTTGGCAAGTTTTTTCAATGTTAGACTCTAATGGCCTTAAATCTGAGGGAAGTTGGTGAATGATTTGCAAATGCTGAAGACAGAAGTGGCATTTTTAAAACCTGGATTTTAGTCTTTCTAGTTTATTATACATTTTGCCCAGAGATAGACATTTTTTTAAAGAATGTGTGAGTTGAATTTGTAATTTTGCCAGGAACATATCCATGTACATAGATTGAAGGATGTGGGGTGATAGGACAGTACTTATATTTGTGGAGAGAATAAAATGTTTTCTTCAGGGTATTGTATTTCATCCGGCGAACAATTTTAAAATACGTTTTACAGTCTAATCCTCATCTTCCTAGAAGATAAAATCCTGATGATACTGTAGATGCATGAATTCACGAAGAATACTATGTCTTCCTGGGTGTGATCCAGGCAAGTGTTACAAATAAAAAAGGGACGGAATGAAAAGAAAGGAGTGGTCGATGTGGAATTGAAAGGAGAGCATTTTATTTAGGTGTTTGATCAGGCAGGATGGATTAGATCACACTGTATTAAAAAAGAAAAAAAATGAGCATGTTATCACAACCTAAGGTTGCTTCACACCTGTAGCAGCTATCCGGTGTAGTCGAACAGGAGCTTCACTCGTCTTGGCTCCTCAGTGGCCAGCGATGACAAAAGCTTCATCCTCACATGACTCCATTCCAAGAGCAGGAAAGATGATGTGGCAGATATTATCCTGGTTCTTACTCATTCTGTAGGCTTCTGTTGGCCAAGGAGATCCACTGGGTCAGGCCTCATTCTAAATAGTGTGGGGAGGAATGGTTCTGCTTGTAAGTTCCAAAACACAGATCTGGAAATGTGTACCTAAAAGACAGAGCTACTGATGATTTTAAAAATATTATAAATTATATTCAAGAAATTATTTGAGGTCATATCTTAGCAAGATATCAGTCTTACTACTAATAATTTACCTTGGTTCCTTCAACAAGTCTGTTTACTGGGAAAAAGAAATATTTATGAATTACAAAGTTCTCATTGGCATATATACAATTTCATCTTATCATTGCAGTTATGATTCCTAATTGAAGAGAAGAAAGAAATTTTCATGAGATCGGCCTCACCCTAATATTTTTTAAAGTTTCTGTGAAATTAGTCCAAGTCATATATATCAGTAAGGATGAGAAAGTCATTAAATATTTTGCCTTATGCAGATGACTCAAGAAATACAGACTATTTTCATTGTGTAAGGAGTGGTGACTTGTTGCCAGGTCTTGGTTTTTAAAAGTTAACGAAATTACAGCTCATATAACTGCACTCTACTGATTGAATTTATTAAGTATCACATCATGTCATTATTCTCATTATGATCTATTGAACATTGCCTACAGGATATATGGCTTCACAGATACACACACACTCACACATGTACACACACAAACACACATACACATTCTGAACCTAGAAACATGAACACGAATGTAAAGGAGTGACAGAAAAGGAGTGACAGAATGGATATTTTAACCTCAACTAAACTTATCATAATCATCACTGCAATTATTAGAATTTCTACTATGAAAAATGATTTGTAAAAAGTCTGTGCATAAAGGATGGTTTGCAATACACTCTTAGAATATTAGCAACACAATAGATTCTCAAAAAATTGAAGATAAATGGTTAAAGAGCTGATTCTCTATTTTTTTTTTCCTGAGGCAAGTACTATACTCAAAAATACACAATGATTTCTAAAAGGACAAAGGACGAAACTGCTAACCTGTCATCATTACTAACAAAGTGAAAGATAAGAGACTTAATGAAAATCTGAGGTCGACTTTCTGAAAATTCTCATAGAAGTATATCATCAAGTTAGAATACTGTCATGTACTTCAATTGCTTTTGTGTAGAACATAGTTTAGAATTAGATATATTGAAGAAAGGTTTAAAAAAAAACCTTACATCCAGGTCAAGCATGAATAGAATATCTTATTTAGTGATGTGGGATGGCAGGAAAATTTGGTGGTTTATGTTTTTTATTTTTAATCACAAAGCACCATATATTTAAGTGGAACCTGAATGGAAAGCACATTTTTTTTTTGTTTTGTTTTAAATGGCACTTTGAATTCACACGCACTACACAGTTGGCTGCGTGTTGAACACATAGAACTAGGGGGTTTGGGGGCCAAGCGTATCACTTTTGGACCTCTTTTCTTTTCCTTCTGCGTTCCTTCTCTCGCACCATCCCCCCTTCCAAAGAGCTAAAGTCACCACATCAGAGACACATGCGTGCTCATGTTTCCAGCAGCACGACTCATAACAGCTAAGTCCCAGAAATAACCTGCGTGCTCATCAACAGATGAATGAATAAGGAACATATGGCATGTGTACCCAACGGGGTATCATGCTGCCCTGAGGAAAGACAGAGTGCAGAGTTTGGAGGACACGGAGGCACCTGGAGTCAAAAACGCTTAGAGGGCTGGAAGACTAGCACAGTGGTTAGATCACCTCACTAGCGAGTGCAAGATCCTGACTTCGATTCCTCAGCATCACATAAACCTGGGGTGATGGCGCATGCCAGCAATCTCAGCACTTGGCAGGCGGAGGCAGGAGGATTGCTTTGAGTTTGAGGTTAGCCTGAGCTGCATAGTGAATTCAGACCCAGCCTGGACAACAGAGGGAGACCGTGTTTTGAGAAAAAAATAAAAGAGTTAAAAAAATAAACCAAGCTCAAAAGATTAAGTATTGCATGATATCTCTTACATGAGATTGCCAAAATATAAGTTTCTTAAAGAACACGAAGTGTGAGAAAGGTAGAAAACACGTGTGTTTTTTGCTTGTATTCAATGGAGTTCTGAGGGTGAGCTCTAAAACTCTCCACTACAATGGGCGGGTTATCGGTATATACCATGGAATGAATTGTGAGATGTTCTACTTGAAAATCAGAAAAACAAATATAAGATAAAGAATAAATCACTCGTAGCCTTTTCAAATTAATGCAGGTTCTGCAGCAAAGTCTCTCTGTCCTCTTTAATCTTCATATTTCTTCTCTGTGCTTGCACAAACGTACACCCACAGAAATCTGTGTCTGCTAGACAGAAAAGGAGAAGGCTGCACATGTTGGTTACATGTTTTTTATTGTAATGTGTCTTGAATGTAAACCCTTTAGGTCTTCACACACGGTCATTTCACTGGGAAAACTACTTATATTACTGTACTTATAAGCGCTAATTAACCTAGTCTTTCTCCAGATGGTGAACTTTTTTGTTGTTTGTTTGTTTGTTTCTCTTTCAGCATTACTATCAATGAAGTTGAAGAGAATTTCTTTTAAATTTTTCTGATATTTTAAGATCCAATTATGAGAATTAAAACTATTAAAGAGTAGATCTTAATTGAGAAACAAAGGATAGAGGGATCAAATCTCCCACTCTCCGGAAGTAGCTCTCCAGTGGATTGACTTCAAAATGTCTTAACTATAAGAAAATATGTGAACTGTAAGAATTGTGAGATCAGAAAAGCATAAAACCAAGAGGTAAGAGATGCACAATATGATGGAATCATATCAACAATCTGTTAAAAAGCTCAGTAGAGATGACTTCTTGGAAGCATCTTCAGACATCCTGCTTGAGACATAGAGGCGTAGAGTGATGCATTCTAGCCCGGTGCTGCCGGGCCCCCCATCAGGGACCCCCTCACCTGATTTCAAGTACCATGAAATGGGCGGCTCTCCTCCCCTATGCCCTTCTGCCATGCTGTTTCCACCATGCAGCCTTCCAGCCACGACTGAGATTTCTTACACCATGAGATAAAATAAAACCTTTATCAAATATTTTTGTTGCAGTAATGCAAGGGTGACTAATACATTTGATTCAATGCCGTAGTATTTTCTATTTCAGAAGAACGTTATAGTAAAGTCATTTGGTAGACCACTTCCTGTCTGAACTCCTCCATCTGCAATGCCTCATCTTCTGATAAGGAACGGAAAAAGTTAAAAATGCCAAATACTAGCTGCCCAAGGATCTCCTGCAGGATTTCATCAGCCAAACTCACCTGCTTCGGTGTCTTTGACAATGGTGACAGTGGTGCTTGGGCAGAGTTCTGGGCAGAAGTCATGATGTTAAGGGTGGGCTCCAGCAATTTATATATATATATATAGTACTAATTATACTTTATTAGTGGTACAAATATTGTGGTACAAGCTGCAGAATTTAAAACTTAGCTGTGGCAATAGCAATGATATCACCACTTGGTCAGTTCCATGACAGAATTTTAGGCTTTATTGTTCCTGGGATGGGAATATCAAACCAGCTTTTCAGCTCTCCTAGTGCATCTGTAAACTTACTCAGTAGCATTAATACATTTCTTTTTGGTTTAAATCAGTAAGAAACTGGATTCACTAGTTCAGCCTTTAGAAAATATTTGGAGTTTGCTTCTCTACTGTAGGGGCTCCACAAAGGTTTCTTGCAATGGGCCGGATAGTGAGTTGGTTTGCTTTGCAGATTATATGACCTCTGTTGCAACTACTAAACTCTGCCACTCAAACTAAAAAAAAAAAAAAGAAGAAGAAGAAGAAGCACCTCGGTAAACAAATAAGCATTGTGATACTTCAATAAAACATTATCTACAAAAACAGGCAATGAACTAGATTTGGCTTGCAGGCTATCATCAGCAAATGTCTGCTCTATTATTTTATTGAAATAACCTTATGAGGACTGGGATGATTGAACTTGCTCTTTGAAATTATGACACTTCACTGTATCTACTCCACCTTCTCCCAGTTCAGCATTTTCTAATCCTAACAATATCTTAGCTTTCAACTCCTTTCTGAGACTTAAACTCGCTTTGATGCATACCCTACTGCTAAGTAGGAAAATAAGTGTTTAGCTTATAAGTTGATAAAATGCAGTTTCTCTTTTATAACAGAAACTCCTTTATAATTTCTATGTTTCTTTTTCTTTTTTCTGATACAGGGAATTGAGCCCAGGGTCCTCGTATTGAGCTACACTCCAGCCCATTTTTTAGTTTTCATTTTGAGAGAGGATCTCCACCAAGCCATTAAGTTGCTGAGGCTGGAGTCAAAGTTGTGATCCTCCAGCCTCAGTGTCCCTGAGCGCTAGCATTACAGGCCAGCCTCATCATACACAAGGCTATAATTCTTTTAAGCTACAACTGGTCTGGGAATAGTGGAGTATAAATGCAAACATATTCTTATTGCATGTATTGCTTTAAATTTATTCAGCAACAGAGCAATAACGAGATGGTCATTTTAATTCCTGGGGATTGTATATATCAGGTCTAGCTCTATAGATCACCATTATGAGAATTGAGGATGCAGTAAAATACCCTTAAGATGAAATATTGCTGTATTATTTTAAAAGAATCCACTCTTCAAAACATGTATTCAAGTTTCTATTGAGTATTTAAGCAAATCATGCAAATTATCATAACTTAAGATTTAATATTTTTCACTACTATATATTAGCTGAAAGAGTTTTCATTAGTGGCCAATACACACTGACAATTAATGATGATGTAGCAGTTACTGTGGCATTAGGGACATGTTTTTGGTGCTTTCTTGTGTTTACCCATTTAGCAAGAGTGCTGAATCCTTTAGAAAACTTTTTTTTTTTTGATTTGGAAAAATTCTAAAAGATTTTGTCTTGCTTTGATAAAGAAAATAAGTACCAGAGGGAAGAGAAAGCAGAAAGAACGGGAAAAAGAAATTTTATCACCTACAACTTGGACAGAAGGTCTGAGAATATACAAAAAAAAATAGGCAAAGAACTGAAGAAAAATCAGCCACTCAGATGAAGCAGCATGCATGGCCAGCAAAAACATGAGAGAAATGTTTAGCATCCCTAGCTATCGGAAGTGAGCAAACAACACCAAGATACCCCCTTCCCCCAGTGAGAATGGTGTGTACCAAAACTTGAATAGTAATAGATGCTGGGAATGTTGTGGGGGGACAGTGGGGCACTTTTATATTGCCAGTGGGACCGTAAACTGGGTCAACCACTATGTAAAGCAGTGTGAAGATTCTTTAAAAAGCTAAAAATAAATATTCCATTTGACCCGGTGGTACCTCTTCTGGGTATCTCTCCAAAAGGCTTAAAAACAACATACAACAAAGATACTTGCATACTGCTGTCTATAGCAGCACGACTTAGATGCCAAAATATCTGTCAACAGGTCAATAGGTACAAAAAACATGGGGCACACTGAGCTATGTCCTCACCCCATCGTTTGTGATTTTGTAATAGCATCTCACAAAGGGGGTACATCGCTGGAGCTAGGCTCAGACATGCAATTCTCCTGCCTCAGCTACCAGGAAGGCTGGAATTACAGGCCAGGGCACCAGGCCTGGCTTAAATCTGTGCTTCGAGATATTTAGGAATGCAGATAATACAGAACTTTATGCCTGACACAAGTTAATTAAAGGACTAAAAGATTTTTAAATAAAGTGTGCATCACACATTTAAAAGCTAAGTATCATAAATTCTTTGTTGCAGAGAGCAACCAAATATTTTATGGTCCTTTTTATTTTGTAAAAGGCACAATTACAGTGAATATATTTCATATTATGAGTAGATAGTAGTTTGTTGTTCGAAAATATATACACATATCTGCTTATTATACATATATAGTTATAGTTATATAAATATATATCTTGCTAGCTTGAAAGTAGAATAAAAACAAATCTCAGATACTGGGGATATTTGGGGATAGATATCCGTAGTTACTCCATAAGCTATACAGAGCAGTGGATATCACTTTAGTTACTCTTTCAATTTCAAAGAAAAACCTTTTGGAAAAATTTGATGTGTTAGCCTGACTTGGAAGTGAAAAGCAAGAGGTGATTTTGTCTTTGATTTTGTGAGATTATGTGAGCTGATCACACTGACTTCGTTACCTACGGTGAAAGCCTATTTAGAAGACTTAACCAGAGCCCAAAGAGTCAGATTGTCACTTAAGAAAACTTCAGTTCCCCTAAGTCAAATAAACACTCGAGAAAACATATATCTATTTAAACACCCTAATTATTTTTTAATATTCTTGTCAATTACTACCCTTTATTTACTTTACAACTCTTTAAATACTGAGCCACCTTTTAAGGCATCCTCTTAAACTGACACCTGGCATATAGGGATGTTGAGAAGGCAACTCTCGTGGGATAGAAAAGGTAAACAAATGAAGACAGACACAGTGAGAAAACAGATACAGTGACAAAGCATAGGCCCTTCAGACTTGAAGCCAGGGGAGCTTCCAACAGCACAGCTCATTCGGGCCTACTGCAGGACATCTGGTCAAGATCCTCCTTTGAATATCATTGAGAGTTCCATCTAAGGAAAGGTAGTATGCGATGTTGTCTGTAAACTTCATATATAAGTTCTCTGGAGAAGAAATAAAAATTTTTAATTGTAAAATTCTCTCTTACCCCTTCCTTTTGTTACCACCTTTGCCCCACACTTTTCTATCTCATTAACACACCTCTGGTTGACATTTGATCTGAACTTGGCAAAATTCAGTTAACTGTCAAACTTCTGGTTCCTTTACTTCCCTAACTTCAAATCTGTCATTTGTATCATATGGTATTCTTTTTACATGAAAAAGATCCAAGACTTTGGTCTTGTTTTTGCTTCTAATACTTGCTCCTGTACTAAATTTTCTTAGCATTCTAAGTCTCTTTCTATCACATTTTATTCCATAATATCTGTTCATTGGTAGATTAGACTTTCATTAAAGTAAATTTGGCAAGGATTTTTCAAAGACACTACCAAAAGAGAATGTGGAAGACAAGTGAAATTCCTGTTGGCTGTTTGCCATAGGAAAATGTGCATAGTTGTCTAAAAATACTAACTCAGATTTTATTTCTGTCAAATGATGTGTGTGAGCATTGGAGAGATTGTGTCAACTTGAGGCAATCAGGAACCACACTTGGGTTAGGGTTTGGGAACCACGCCTAGACTGGGAACTGAGAACCAGCCTGGCTTAGAGTGTGAGTGATCTGTGGGCCAGCGAATGAGGGGAGAGCAGCCACCAAGCTGTGGGAGGCCCAGCTGGGACTCGAACAGTATAAAAAGAAGGAATAAGAAGGATTGTTACAGCTTCTTCCTCGGGGAAAGCTCCCGACTTCGCAGTTGTCTACAGACGCCCACTTGCTACACGCCGCAGGTCTTCCTCACAGACTGGCTCCAGTCTCGACTTGCGCCTGTCTGCCTGTCGCTGCTCTTCGGTTGCCAATCTTCAGTCTCTGGTCTTCGCCACCATTCTTCGAACAACTGAGGTCCGCAGCAGACTCTCCCCGGCTGATCTGCAGTCCCAGAAGGGTGGGCAGCCATCGGATACTCCAGCTCTCCCACGTGGAGTCTATCCTGTCTCCATCCTCCGATTTGTAAACCTTCCTAATAGATCCTTTTTATTATAATTTCTGTAAATTCTGCCTTTTGAAGGAACCCAGTGTAATAGAATGCATAAAGCAGTCACAGATATACATCACCTAACAGAGAATAACTCTGGTTATTTTATTATATTAAAAATAAAATATCTATGCTGAAAATTATAGACCACTAAATACTGGAATAAATGCACCAGTGAAGTCCTCTGTTGTAATTATGAGATGTTTCAAAGTTAATAGATCTATGTTACTCGTAAATCATTAATAACGCAGTAACATTTTTATAGTGGAGATATAATGCTTATAACTTTCATGTTACTGAAAAAATATTAAAACATTAACCAACATTGAGTCAAGTAGCCTATTTTTAATTGTAAAATATATAATAACTTTAGAAATGTGTCACTTTGAAAAAATTACTACAATACTTCTGTTTTATCTCCTTTATATTTGCACACTCATTTACAAAGGTTCCCTTGTTACTATTATTAATTTAGAGTACCTGTGTTGAATCCTTGTCTTTTATGGGTCAGAGATTTTTTGATAGTAAAATTTTAGTTTAGTCTGTGCTAGCTATCACATTAATTTTTGCAGTTTGGTACATAATAAGCAATAACAAAATGTATCCAATCAAAATGAAATCTAAGCCCAGAAGTGCAACAGGTGGCAAATGTAAACTGACGTGCATCACTCCACCCCACGGCATCATCAGGCAGAGAACGAGGCACTGGCTGCCCGGGAGGTAGGCACAGAGGAGCGACTTGAAAGACAGAAATCATGATGCTGGCTTTTTGGTTTTCTTAGTCTATAGCTATTGGTAAAAGTCAAACCAGTTTATGGTTTTAAGTGGTAGCCCAAGAAGACGTAAACTCCTCTGAACATGCAGATAAAGTCCAGCATGTACCAAAAAAAAAAAAAAAAAAAAAAAAAAAAAAAAAAAAAAAAAAAAAAAAAAAAAAAAAAAAAGGCCAAGCCAAGGAGGGGGGGGGGGGGGGGGGGGGTGGGTGGGTGTTGGAAACACCTCAAGGTCTCAAAACAAGCTAAATGGAAACATTCCACCTAGGGAAGAAATGGAAACCTATATACCTGTGTGTTCCAAAAGAAGAAATGAATGAAATATCAATAGCCAAGTGCAGAATTCACAGGTGGAATCTACTAAGCACAGGGACTAGTACAAGTCAGAGTTCAGACCATGAGCACATCAAAATTTAACAAAAGGCTTGTCATATTTGTGGATCTAAACTGTAAGATCTAAAAAATTCACACACGAACTAATTTAAGTAAAAATTTCTTTTTGTCTTTTTAGAAGCAGAAATTTCCTTTCTTTTTTTTTTTTAGGGGGCAGAAATCTCTGAAGAGGGGTTGGGTCAGATCATAGTAGCATGTGCAGGTCTCAGAGGTCCAGAATATTGACAAATGCACCCTGCTTTTATGAGGAAACTTAGTGGGACTTAAGAAGTATTAATATATGTGACAGTTGCCATCATGGAGCTCAACAGCGCACGGAGCGATCTCTCTGATGTTTTGCACTTGAGAAGAAGGTTTGGGAAGAGATACAAGCTGCAAGTTAAACTCTAAAGTTTTACCCATTGTATATAAAAATTCAATATCACCTAAAGGCACCTGAAGAAATAATTTTCTTGACTGAATGACATTTTTGTCAATAAGTTTTAGTTTGTGAGAGAAGCTGATATTATTTTTTAGTAGAAGTTCGGGATACAGATGCCTTAAGTTCAAGTGAAGATAAGCAAGACCTGCCACGCTGCGTCCTGGTGTACACTGGGAGAGATGAGCATGTCCTTCAAAAGGAGGCTAATTGAAAAGGTTGCGGCGGGTTGGTGCAACACACCAAGAACTGGAGAATTTCTCAAAGTTGAAGCCCAAGCTTCCCACTACTCTGTCATAATGAAATCAACCTTTTGGGGGTGTGGAACAAGGGGCCCAGGTATTTGGAGGGCTGCCACTTGAGAATCTTCTGCAGAACTCAAATGTAAACTCTACTTCTGGGACTTGGAAAAGAAGAATAGAAATAAATCTTATTCTTATAAATAGAATCCTTGGCTTGCTTCCAGTCCCTTCTATTTTAAAGCTAAGAAAATACTCTTAAATACATATTATGTGAAGGATGAAGAATGACATTACTAAAAATCAGAAAGAAAAAGATGTAAGTGCTAAGTAAGAAAGAAATCGCAAGTAACAACTGAACTTGGGGGTAATAGCCTCACTGTAGCTTCAAAAGCAGGCACGATGCTTGAGAACCTAGCGCAAAGATAGAAAGATGAGAGAAAAAGCAGTAGAAAGTGTTGAATTTTATGGGTTTATCACCTTTGTTTTTGGTGTATTATTTATTTGCAAGTGAAACTTCATTATCTGCTCTATTTAATGGCCGTGTTTAAGAGCAGCTTGCAAAATCCTTGAAAGCTAAGCATCCGGCTCTCTGGAGAACATGCATTTCTCTTTCCCCTCCTATAGATAAAGGCAGAGGCGGTGCTTGACAGATTGAAACTTGCAGACTGTATGCAAGGACCTGAGGTCTGTCTGGAGTGTCAGCAAAAATGAAATGGGGAGTGTTGAGCCATATGAGCCTTGATTTTGAAGGGAGAAGAACACTTTCCCTGCTTCTGATTGTTGCAGCTTTTCCCAGAACCACAAGACAGATGTCATTCAATAACTAACTACATTGAAAGAGTAATGTATTATAAGGTTGTGTGAATCGTAGAAACAAAGCATGTGCTAAGTTGGTTTGAATTCACTTGCACAAAACACTGAAATGAATAAAATGTGCTTTTTGTGGTAGATATTATGCTTTAAAATGACAAGTTCCATACTACTCCCAGATTTCACTCTGAAAATGAACTCCTATAAATAGCTGAAATCTGAGACTAGCGTCAGTTTCAGAGTGTTTGCATATCTGTTCTACTTATCTTTATGTGTTTCGTTATAATCTTTCAGCGTCTAGACATATTTACTTTAGTAAATGAAAATATAAGTTGACTTCTATTTGTGAAACATGTGAAATGATGTGAATTGGACAAAAATGTGTTCTCAATTAAAATTTCATTCATGAAATTCTATACAACATGTTCATAACATAAATAGCTGCTTGTTTTAATTTTCTCAAGTTAACCTAAGTTAAAACAAATCCCAGTAAAATTGAGGCTGTAAAATATTTATCGTGTATTTTATGTGGATAGTGGAGGCAATAAAATTGGGGTAGAATGGAGCACCGGGTTCTGACTGTATCTCCGGCCCCATCTGTTACCCAGATATTTATAAAGCCTCTGCATCAGCACGGCATAGTCTCACTAAAGAGGAAGTTCTGTGATGCTCTCGTTGGTTCCTGTAATCCAGTTATTCTTGGTTGTCTCTGCTTACTTCAAGTTAACAGACCCTCTTTCTCAGTTTCCCTAGTTTACCTGCTCTATTTTTCATAACACCTGAGATGGATTCAGAATTCGTTTTTAGCAATAGGAAAACCATCAGGTTTTTTTCTAATGTCACTATGTGAACTTTTTTTAGCATGTTGTATTGAGTAAAAGTACACTCATTTTTGGAGAGAAATGTTTTAATAATGAGTAACTCACAGGCACAAATCAAGAGTACAAAGACTGTTTTGGCCACAGTGTAACCTTAGACTCATATCGCACTTTGAACTGTGACCTCTCAAAGGACATTCACTCTCAAGTAAGGGCTGTCCCTAAAGAGAAGAACCCTTGGAAGTCCAAAGAATCAGCTACAATGCTGGGATGAGACACGGCAAGGCTGCTATTTCAATTATCAGAACCTAACGATAGACACTTAAAGTAGTCAGCATTAATTGTCATCTTCGCTTCTTACAAATGAAGTCCTGCTTGTTTGAGGCCCAGTTCCGTGACCACTGAGCTGAACTGTCTGAGTCAGTGAGGCATCATCGATCAGGGGAGAGAGATAAAGACCCCATTAGCAGAGGTGGCTTGTTTGTTCTTTTGCACAGTTGCATTCAATTGTACTAGTATGGTTATAGATTGAGTAGTTTCTTATCATTTTTATCAATATTTTTAAATTATCCATGTTGCCACGGATATACCTACAATTGGTTGTTATGCTTTCATAATTGGCAGTAAAATAGAAGCCTAGGAGACTGTCTGGAGAGAGGACTGCTGAGATCTGATCGGTTGGCTTCCCGTATGTTGCCCTTCCTCTAGACAAGAATCGATGATGCGTGTGCCAAAGAATCTAGGTCGTGGTCTGAAAAAGAACAGTGCATGTGTGTGTACACACACGTGTGTCTGTGTGTGCATGTGTGCATATGTGTGCGTGGGTGTGTGGGTGTGTAGCTGCTGTATTTTATACATACATGTTTATTTGTTCTAGTTAATTATCAGAGGCTGTCAAATTCAAAGGACTCCACAGATGTTCCCCAAAATAGCATCTCCCTATTGAGACCAAATGCTGGTGAAGAAAAAACATACCCAAATGCAACAACGAACTCTTTGTAGCGCTCCCATGTAGCTGGGGAGAACTTTATGACCACTGGTAAGTCCTTCGGGTGACTGAGAAACAGCTTATGTTCTTAGAAGTGCATGGTGGATTATTTTTTTCTAAAAAAAGATGAAGTTGTAATCCTAGGACAGTGGCTTTCAAATTATTTTCCTATGACCAGAGGCACAGTGATAAGCTAATTTCCTTGTGATTCCAGAAGGTTAAGAGGATCACAAATTCAAGGCTGGCCTGAGCTATTGAACAACATAGTGAGACTCTGTCTCAAATAAATAATACAAAGGGGCTGGGGATGCAGCTCAGAGAGAAGGCCCTATATTCTATTCCCAGTCCTGAAAAAGGGGGAGCGCAAGGAAGGAAGGAAGGAAGGAAGGAAGGAAGGAAGGAAGGAAGGAAAAAAGAAATTAAGGAAGAAAAAAGGAAAGACCAATTTCCAAGGCCCCATCTCAGTCCCACGAAATCAGAATCTCCGAGACTGCCATTTATGCTTTAACAAGAGCTCCAGGTGAGGGGCTGCAGGAGTGGCACAGCAGTTAGAGAGATTGCTTAGCAAGTTTGATTCCCCAGCACCACATAAATCCATGCATGCCTGTAATTCCAGCACTTGAGAGGCTGAGGCAGGAGGATTGTAGTGAGTGCAAGGCCAGCCTGGGCTACCTAGTGGGTTCAGGACCAGCGTGGGCTACAGATCAAAACCCTGTTTCAAAAAAAAAAAAAGAAAGAAAAGAAAAGAAAAGAAAAAAAGAAAAGAAAAGAGAAAAGAAAAGGATTTTAGGCGACTCTAATTCACACTGAAGTCTGGGAGCCACTGCACAGAAGCAAAATGATAGCAGTAGTTAATGGACAGCCAACGCGTCTGTCAGGTATGATCAAAGACAGAGTGATCAGAGCACCAGCCTCACATATCTTGAGACTCTTGCTTTCAGGCCACATTCGGTGTTGTTCCTCCCTGTGCCTATACCCCGCACTGAGAGATTACTTTCACTTAGGCCTCACCTCAGCCTTCAGGAGCCCAAGCCCGGACTGGCCCCAACTCCTGCCATCTTATCTAGTTCTCGGCCAAGCTTGTGGCAAGTGAACAGATCTGCAAAGCTTGATCTACCGCGAGGGAAGCAACACAGAACCCATGCACCAGGCACGAGGAAATGTGGCATTCGACTATGCAGGTTGCACCCTGTGGCTTACGTTCTCATACTTTTGCCTTGTACCGGCTCTGCAAAAATCTGGAACAACAAAATTTAGACTCAATCCTTTTGCCATGTATTCCTCCTGTCCTTTTAGCGTGAATGCAGTATTGCCTTTGTACACACTATGTGCAAAGTTAACTAGGTAAAACCTGGCCGTGGGACCCAGAAGACAGAAACTTTATCATTTCACCTACCCCTCTATCCAGTGAGATGCTAGCAAACAATTATAAATTGAGTGACTAAAATGGTCCTGATTTGTAGCATTGTTGATTTTCACGGTCACAAATGCTCTTGCCTTAGCGGATTTCAAGTAACCAGTATACCAACGCTGATCACATGAAAGACATGAGCGTGATTGGCTTTTGCACGTCTGCTAAGAGGGCTCTGAGTCACTACAGCCTCTTTTCTCAATTCCGGCCCTCATCCTGGCTCAATAAATGCATATAAACATATGTATTCAAATATAAATATAAACATGTATAATCATATAAATATATATTTGATACATGAATGAAAACAAACAGAAAAACCGTTCATTATCCTTGGAGAAGCAACTCAGAATGTATGTCATTGGTGAGGAAGTGTGGTGTTCATCTACATGGGTTGAACACATCTCTGCGGGTTGTGCAGTCTGGTTTATATTCTTATACAGCCTTGAACAATAAACAACTGACATCAAATTGCAAAGACTTGTCACACAATCACAACAGGTACGTTCTCATAAATAGATGTAATTCAGCGTTTGTAACACATCCCCAAACCAGTACATGTAAATTAAGAGAAGTATATTGTTTCAAAGGAAAAGAGTGATCGGTATTCAACTGTTTAATTTTTGAACTTATCACTGAAGTAGCACCATTCAATTGGTAAAACTGGCAGTTGTAAACATGACACTTTTTGTTTTAGCCCTTATGAAGGATGTGTAATGTAGTATGAAATATATCCAAAAGAGATTAAAAAAACACACAACAGAGATATTTGTATACCTATGTTCATAGCAGCACGACTAACAATAGCTAAAATATGAAAGTCACCAAAATATCCATCAACAGACCAGTGCATACATAAATTGTGGTATTTATACACAATGGAATACTATGCATCCATAAAGTCCAACAGCGTGGAGACTTTTACAAGCAAATGGAAGAAACTTGAGAACATCATGCTTAGTGCAGTGAGTCAGAAGCAGAAGGTGAAATATCGAATGGTCTCTCTGATATGAGAGTCCCAGAGCACAACTCCTATGGAACTTAAAACGAAAAACAAAGTGAAACAGGGGGGGTCGAGTAGGGGAGGAAGGAGGGAGAGGAGGGTAGAAGAAGGGACAAAAGGAGAGTGGGAAAGCCCTTGTCACCTTGACAAGATACATATGCGCATAAAAGGCTCAACTCCATTGTAAACCTTAAATTTTGCATATATACAGATCAATAAAATGGGAAAAAAGCCCTACAAGTTTACATCTAACGCTATCAAGTCCGCATGTACAAAGACGTTGAAACTTGCTTAATACTTATAAATAAAAATTCAAAATCTAAAAGATTTTCTCCCCTCAATTGTAAAGGTAAATATTATTTGTTTGTTAGATGTTTTCAGAAATGAATATCTATTCTCTAATGCAAGTTTATAAGCCTACTTGGAAAGAAAAGTTTTTTTTCATTCGGAGTAGAGCTGATTTGGGGGAATTTCAAAACACATTTTTTTTTTACAAAGCTTTTGTGAACTTCTTTGCAATTAGATAATAGAAACCACAGCATCTGTCCCTCATTTCCCTGGGGCGCTCCTCACTTTCTAAGTGCTCCCTGTAGGTGTTCATGTTCGCTGGTGTTTTCTTTCAACGATTCCTGTAAGTTATCCTTTCTTTGTGGGTAAGTAAGAGTTTGCAAAACTTTACACCCTTATTCTTCAATTAAATACCGACATGGAATGGTAGCGAGGCGCATGCTAATCAGCATGACCTCCCTGTGGGAATCTGCGCTAAAAGACTGGCTCACATTGAGGCAGACAGCGCTGTTGACACTGGCTGTCAAAAAGGCTTCAGGTCTTTGAAAGGAAATCTTAATCTTCTTTATTCATGTGTGAACAGGCCCAAGCCCCCATCCCGAGCCCCGCACACACTGGCTGGTTAAACTGCAGGTTGCTAGGCTTTGCGGGGAGAGTCTGTTTGCCTGTGTCTAGTTCCCCCTAAATGGATGAGGGCTGAAAATTAAAATCCGTCTGACACAGACCACAGCTTTCTGTCTCTGTTTGAAGAGACATGGCAACCTAGGGCGAAATGAAAAGGAATTTTATTGAGCGCAAAACCACTCAATGTTTAAATGTTGGATGCAGGAACTGCATGGTGATTTGGGCAACGGGTGGATTGTTTATAGACGGTGGGATGGCTGTCAATCAAGGCACAAAGGCAAAATGTGTGTCGGGAGAAAAAAAGTGCTTTTCTAGTGACTGAACTCCTGTTTCCTGTTAACATGCTCAGCTCCACAAATAAAAAGCTTTTTTCTTGAAGTTTCCAAGAGCAAAAAATTTCACAATAACAGAGATGTTTTACCAATCTGGGTGGCACAGTTTAAAGCTAAATCATGCCCAAAAGGCATTCTGTACAGCTTCTTTGTTGCAATTGAAACTTTTTCTTCGTGGTGATATCTCTCACTTCCACATTCTTTCACAAATAGGAAACGGAAGAATTAAAACTTTAATCACCAATTGGGAACCACAGAGATATTTCGGACAATGCTCAGTGTAACATTTTAGAACCTAAAACAAAGATCTTAGGCATATATTTGATTTTACTTCAAGAACTAACTTTTCCCCTAAGATTTTGAAATTTCCTCAATTGTTCTTTTAGATCATTTGTGAAACATTTCCATTGCTGGTAGTGTTTGACTGTATAAAATAGAGAAAAAATTAGCAATGCAAAATAAAACTTTTGAAGTGTGTCTACATAATCCCAGAGAATAGTAAGGATCAGGGATATTATTATGTTGAATTTCAGCATGTCTCTTATTCTCTTTCTCTCCTCTATGCATTTACAATAAGCTTTTCACCCATGTGAAGACAACATTTTGTTTGTACTAAGCTAAGAAGCAAGGACATTTGCTGCGCTGGATCAGCCCTTGAACCCCATTTCCTTTTAGATCCATGCCATTATCTGTCAAATGACTTCTGAGACACAGGTTCTGACATCACAAAGAAGGTGACAGCGCTAAAGGTAAGAACACAAATCTTCTGTGAGACAGGCATACCGGTAACACCTGTACTCTGGGAGGCTGAGGCAGGAGCGCCACAATTATATGCCCTATCTGGACAACTAAAAAAAGAATCTTCTACCAAAAAGGGGGGGTGGGGGGGGTTTGGAGATGGCCATGGTGAGAAGTATATAGTGGGAAGGACCTAAATTCAAACCCCAGTGCACAAACACAGACAGATAAATCCTGTGGTCAGGCCACTTTTTTTTTTTTTCATTTAAGGAGTATTAACTAATCACAGTCTTCATTCCCCACCAGTTCTGAACAGTTTGGGAAGTAGTCACATCTCAAGTTCCGATTTAAAGTTTGGCAAATCTAGATCGGAAAACGAGGTTCATTCCCAAGGTTGAATGAAATTACTCCCTATTTCCTGGACAGAAGTTTCATCTGCAGTACTTCCTTGATTAGATTTAGATGTTAGTGAAATTTCCTGCTCTTTGGCTCTGAGTGATTATACCGGGCAACAAAAATGATAGGAGTCCGCCAGTTGGAGAAATGTTATGGGAATATGCCTGTGTGGGGCTGGACTTGGACAGCAGGGGAGGCAGAGCATCCTAGCACACAGCTTTGGTTGGATCAGTAGACCAAAAAAAACATGGAAAATTGAATTTATACCCAATTTAATCATTTTTACTCATGAAACCTAAAGTCAGGTGCCTTTCCACTTGGAGAGGACTAACACCCCGATCCCTTGGTCCTGTCTATACCTCTATCACTGACAAATTTTTACTCTTACAAAGCCTCAGTCAGCTCTTTTAAACTCATTTTTCAATTGAGCTTGAGCCGTGGACTTTCATGTCTGTCATTGGGCCTCTGTTTCCCATTTCTAGCAGAATCCTTCTAAACCAGCTTACAGAGAATCCCCTATCCTTGGTATATTATATCCCCTGACATCTGATCAGTTGTCCCATACTTTTCAATGTCATCACAGACTCCCATAAAATCTGCTCTCCCTGATCTGTCTCCAACACAAATCCTGTAAAGTTAATTTATCTAGAATCACTTATCATCCATCACTGATATCTCCTCTCTTGTATTTGCTAATCTGCACCCCTGCAATCTGCTGTTTGAGTATCAGTTTGTATTTGTTCTTGTTTTTGTAACGGAGGCCAATGTTATACTGAGATCTCTTTTCATTCATTGCAATAGCTGATGAATAGAGTCTGGTCTTCCCTCCTGAACTCCTGACCATTTCTGATCTGTCAGTTCTCCACACCGATGAGGCAAGAAAGCTGTAAAAAAGCAGGAAATTTCTGGCCTCGCTGCCCTGCAGGTCGCCAAGACTCTGAAGCAAAGAGCAGGTTTCCATGCAGAGTCTCAGTGCTGATGAAAGGTGGACAACGGCGGCTACAGACATGGATGGAACCAGAACCACAAAAGAGGGAGAGACCCTCACAATGTTCCATAGTTCCTCCAAACTTCAAGGGCAAAGAAAACATGATGGCCCACACGTCCCTATTTCCTTAGGAACTAGGAATGCCAGAGCTACTGGGTCTTCAAGTCGGTATTTAAGATTATTAGCTTTGGCTAATTTAAAGTTACTAGATCACCTGAGCTTCAAGGAGAGAAATAAAATCATGAATGTAAATAATGTTAATACAGTAATAATAATGTGGACTCCCTGGGGATTAGCAGGAAATGTTTCAAATTCCAGTGAACAAAAAGGTTCCTGAAACATAGAATTCTCTGTGGGGTAGTGGGGTGAGAAAGATGTTGTGAAATGAAACTTCTCATGTTCTGTTTCCTTGTTCCAATAGTGTCCTATAGCCTGTAGGTATTTCAGCTGCTATCACTCATTGCTCCCTTAAATCATAATTCATCGTGTCAGTACAGAACCCTGAGAGAGATTTGAGGCTTTGGGCAGGAAAGTACTTTTGGGGGCTTTACAGAACTATTTTCTGCTGTTTCTGGGCTCGTCTCTTTTCTCTCCATCCACCCTCAAAAAATAGCAAGTTTCATATGATATGATGTCTCTAACCCCTTGGGCTTCTCCAGGTGTTAGCCTTGGATATAAATCTACCTTTAAAAACTTAAGCCAGAATTTGAAATCGTCCTGCGCATTACTCTTGATTTTGTCCTGTTTCAACAAGGTCACATTCCCCACCTTAGATGTTCCAAAGGCTTGCTAAAAAGAAAGGCAAACTGGGGCAATTTTGATTATACGTCAACAATTTAACTGTACGTCATAAGTACTACATATGGGACAAAAAAGTCGTATCTCAATCTTTTGTCTAATAAAAATGAACATCAGAGGAGCCATGACTCATTTAAATGAGGTATCCTAGCAGACAATCTAAACTAATGAAAGTAATTAAGAGTAATTTACTAGGAATGGCGAGGGACTTCTCATACTACAATGACCTTTCTAGAAAGATCAAGTAAGTGCCAACCTTATCTCACTATGAGTGTCCTCTAAAAGAGATTTTTGAACGTGAGAATAAGAGCCAGCAAAATAAATAGCATCCCTGCTGCTCATTTTCCCAAATGAGAGTTTACAGGGAGCTGTCAAGCACCTCAGGAAAGGCTAAAAGCAAAAGACAAAATATGCCCATATACACGGAAGTTTTTCCATATGGCCTTAGGCTAAACACTATTTTTAAAGCACACAAACTACTGGCAGGCATGAAAGTGGATTGATCATAGTTTTGTAGGCAGCTGAACCGAACCGTTCAAACACACTCTCTTTGATCAAAACTCCAAGTGAAACTTCCTGATTTGTCAAGTTGGGATGATATCAAAAAAGAAAATGGAGTAAGAGAGCCACTGAATTAGAAAACAAAATAGAAATCATGATTTCTGGAAAGGATATGTCCACCCAGACACCTTGTACAGAGCAAATCAAGGCCTGGATTGTAACTAAGCATACATCAACGTTAGACAGAAAAATGAGTAGAAGCAATGAGGTGCTGGAGCAGCTGTTGTTTCAGCTAGCTGTTTCAAGAAGTCTCAGTCCATTCATGGGATGCTAGCAAAAGTGGACGAGACCGGCAGAGCCTTTAGCTTGCCAAATGACGTTGCAACAGGAGACAGAATGCGTAAGGAAGAGACGAGCTAGCTTACACCCTTCCAGGTCATATCCCAGTCATCTGCCCCTGCTGAACATGACCTACCTCTTAATAGCACAAAAAAAAATCAGTAGATTATCTCCCGTGATTGAATCAGCTTCCAAACATGAGGCTTTTAGGGGACATTACCAATCTGAACCCTAACATTAGATTTAAACCGAAGTCATGTCAAGCTTGACCCGGGAGGCCTTTTTTTCAGCAGCAAGAGATACTCTGCTTCTCCTGAGTGAGCCAGACTTCACATTGAGATATAAAGAAACCAACCACTTGGTACTCTATAACTTTTCTTAACTTTAATGCTATGTTTTTATGGCAACCAGAGAACTAGACAAACACTAATCCCTCTGAGTCCATGGGTCTTTGGAGATAGCTTAGTTTTGGGTGGCAATCTGTGCACTTGAGGCAAACACTAATTGGTTTTTTTTGATGGTTGTATATCTTGTTTGATAGGGTGACATTATTTGACAGCTGTCCATTTATACTTCTAACTGAATACAAAAAAAAAAACCTGCTTCTTTGTGAAAATTAGGGGAGTTGAATGGTCTTGGATGCCCACCACAGTTTGAAGAATGAAGAAAATGGGGTGACTTCCTCTGTAAAGAACTCCAAGTGACTGTCTTCCTGGCTCCCCTTTCAGCCTGCTATACTGTTGAGCAAACTTTTTTGTGACTTTCCACTAATGCACTGTGTGGTTCTGCTAGAAACACATAAAGTACTGGTGAGTAAGAAGTTTCCTTCTTGTCAAGTAATCAGAAAAAGAAAGCAATCATAAGAAAAGGGGAGTTGTTTTAGTTAGAAATGAGACATGATATAGGAACAACTTGATACATCAGCAGTTACTCAATGTCCCTGCCCAGCACAACTTTGTGTCCTTTATTTATTCATATGTATCTGTGTACTGACGGGCGTATGACTCAGCTCTCACTGAGCTACACTCCCAGCTCATTATTCTAATTTTTGATATTTAATTGGGATCTTGATAAGTCTCTAACTTACACATGCTAAGCTTGAACCTGCAATCCTCCTGCCTCTGACCCTAGGGTGCCAGGATAACAGGTGTGCTCCAGGAGTCCCTGCCTCTATCTCTTAGTTAAAATGTAGATGAGATTGAAACTTACTGCCCAAGTTTTATAGATAACAAAAATGAGGAATCTTCAAAGAGCCAACCTATTCAAGAGGAAGGACAGAGCTACTATATGATTTATGAATCAAAACTTTTTTTCCAGTACTAAGAATTGAACCCAAGGTTTTCACACTGAATTTCATCCCCGTCTCTTTAAAATAAGTCTTGATTTTGAGATAAGGTCTCACTAAAACACAAAGACTGGGTTTAAACTTGTGATTCTTCTTAAAGTTATGATCAATGAGCTGGAGCATTGTCCCATGTCAGAACACATCTGAGGCTCTGGGTTGGAGTTTTAACATTGCTAAATAAATTTTAAGAATGTCTGTGATAGTGGGAGTTGGGGAGATAAGGAGGCTGTGAAAGGGCCAAAAACGGAACTGCAATATAATGCTGATATGATATATATGTGCACAAAATACCCAAGGTCATTGTAAATCTTATGTGTTGCATATATATATATATATATATATATATATATATATATATATATATATATATGGAAATAAACTGTTAAAACGCGTAATAAATAAGTAGATAACAAATAGGTTAATTAATAAAATTCGTATACAGATTACAGAATAGTTAATACAAAGAATTTTAGGAAAACAGCCTTAGTTTATTAGTAAAACTGAAAACAAAAACATCTATCACATAGGTTGGTAGTGAGGACAATAAAATGAGGCATAATTCTTTTTGTTTGTTTTTTGAGACAGGGTCTCGCTCTGCGGTCCAGGCTGGTCCTGGATTCACTTCAGAGCCCAGGCTGGCCTTGGACTCACGGCAATCCTCCTGTCTCAGCCTCCCGATTCCTGGGATTACGGGTGTGTGCCACCATGCCCAGCTTATGTGGTGCTAGGGAATCGAACTCAGGTATTTAGCGCTTGGCTTAGCGCTTGCTCAAGTGCTTTAACCGCTGAGCCATTCCTCCAGCCTGAGGCATAATTCTGACTTCCTAATAGGCACTGTCCACATTTTAGAAGAAGCGAAACAATTATCACTAAAACATACATTATTATCTAGAGTACAATTGTTGGAAAACTCAGACCCTTTGCTTATTCATTTTAAGATGCAAGAGGATGAAGTGTTTTAGTTATAAAGATGATCAAAACATATGTGTTGTAAGGAGAAGCAGGAGAGGAAGTGCAGCCAAAAGCAGACTTCATTACAAAACACAAGGTGTTGGAGACACAAGAAGGGCAGGCAGTGAGGACTCAGTGCCTCTGAGAGCCAGAGCATGGGCATCTTCTGCCGTCCAGCTGGCTCTGTTTGTCTGTGGGTCCCCCAGCACAAGCTGGCTGCATGAGGCAGAGATTAGATCTGTTAGCTTTTACAGCAAAGGGCAAGCCGTGTTCTTATACTTTCCACATTACCTAGAATGGTGAGGGGCTTCCTCATTTGATCTTTCTGTTCAAACTACAGTAAGTCTATGAACCCTGCTTAACCTTCTCCTTCTGACAGTCACACTGCTAAGGCTCTTTTTTCCCTCCCTGATTATCATTGACAGTTCAAAGATCTTAATCACCATCAGAATAAGTCAGAAATTTGTATGTTTGAAGCCTATGCCGTCCACTGAAACCTAAAGAGTTTCTGTCCATTTGTTTTCCTAACAATTTGTGGAAGGCTTCCTTTAGGCTTCGTTGTGAATCCCACCTGAAGTGAAAAAAAATCAGCCATGTGTGTAACAGAGGCACTGCTTCTCATATGCAAGTTTCATCATTAGACTTAACAAACAAAACGAAGTAATAGATGGATTCCAGTTTCCAATAAATAGAGCAAATGCATGTGAAATCCCTGTACCAGGCAAGAAGATCACAGGTTTGAACCCAGCTTGAGCAAATTAGTAACCTTGCAAGAGCCTGTTTGAGGAAGGAAGGAAGGAAGGAAGGAAGGAAGGAAGGAAGGAAGGAAGGAAGAAAGAAAGAAAGAAAGAAAGAAAGAAAGGACATGAGAGCTGCTCTTTAGCAGCAGGATTAAAGTCCTTTCAAAAGAGTCTTCACATAGTGCTCTAACTTGCCTTCTAAATTCCCTGTCATTTGAGGATATAGCAATAAAGCCCTTAGCAGACCAAATGCCAACACCTTGACTTTGGACTGTTACAAATAATCTCTTCTCTACAAATTATCCAGTCTCTGCTATTTTGTTCTATTGATAGATACTTAAAACACAATAAATTAGCATCTCCTGAAATTTTTCTGTTCTCTCATTGTGCTGTTTCTTACCAAGTCCCTCCGCTTTAGGTAAGAGCACATTATTTGATGATAGGAACTGACCAATGTCAGTGTCCAGTAGGAGATTCATCTTTACAGTGTAGCAGACCATTTTACTACTGAAATAAGATTGAATGTTAAATCAAAATTCAATGGCTATCCATAAAATTCTATAATAATTGAAACAGGTTGCTTGAGAAATTCAACTGGATTAAACAGGGTCTTGAAACGTAGGTGAGGCAGCGTTCATAGTGAAATCATGTTTGTTTACTATATGTTCATTGGGATACACTGGAAGGTGGAGGTTATGATTGAATTCTCTGTCTGTTGCCGTTCACTCAATGATACTATAACTCTCAGGAGTACAGCATGTGGGCAGACCACAAGGGGAGCCTGCAAAGGATGTATCATACTGCTCTGGTGTGGCCTTCTCAGGCAGCAGCTACTTTAGAATCAGGGTTCTGTCAGATACTCTAGGAAGATGTTAAAGACAAAAAAAATGAAGTCAACAGAACTCAAGTCTTGCAAGAACTGTGGGAGCCACTTCTTCGCTTTGCTGGCTTTTCAAGTGTCATATATTGCTGATATAATATACCAACCTAGAATTATGGGCTTCTCCATACCACTGCAAAACTTTTAATATTTTTTTAATATACTGAGTTAAATCACCAACAACATCTACATTTTTGCTAACAACTGGCTAGTAGGAAATACGTTCGTATCTATGAATGAGAAAAATAAACTGAACAAGTGTATGCTTAATAGTCAATCATGAAGGTGGCAGTACTCATATGACAAAATGTTTTAGAGTTAAATAGATCAGAATCTGGATTTTGGCTCTACCCTTCTTGAGCTCTGAGACCATCTAATAATGTTATCTCACACAGTTGTAGGGAAAATTAAGTTAAATGACAGAGAGAGAGAGATCGGGCACTGTAATCAGAGCACAGCTTATATCTCAGTTGCTAATTTCAGTTTCTATATCTACAGAGTAAAGATAAATCATTATAGAGAAGTAGAGATGAATTGATATAATCTATTCCTACAGAATGACATAGCCTAAGTCAGATTTTCTGCTACAACTACTTAATAATGCTGTTAGAGGCAAGGAAGTAAACTCAGACAATATGTAAGTGTCTAAATGTGCCTATGTTCTACATAAACTGTATAAGCACTAAACTTGAATTTTATGTGCCATAAAGTATGATTTCTATATTACAACTTTTTCAAGCAGGTAAACAGGAAAGCTTTTTAAGCCACAGTTTGCCAAGCAGTGAATAATATCATTATGGAAATATACCATCATTTACAGACAGATGTTATGGTATGGATTGAAAATGTCCTTCGAAACTCTCATGTGTTCAGAAACAGGGCTTCTGGAACATGATAGGATTATGGGTGCACTATACTCTCCAGTTGTGACCATTGAAGAGATTACATCAATTTGAGGGAATCAGGAACCACACCTGGATTAGGATTTGGGAACCACACCTAGATTGGGAATTGAGAAGCAGCCTGGATTACAGCGTGAGTGATTTGTGGGCCAGTGAATGAGGAAAGAGCACCCACTCATTCGTGGGAGACCCAACTGGAACTCGAAGGGTGGGAAAGGAAGGAATAAGAAAGAATGTTACAGCTTCTTCCTCTGGGAAAGCGTTTGCCTTTGCAGTTGTCTACTGACACCGGTTTGCTACATGCTGCAGATTTTCATCACAGATTGGCTCCAGTCTCCACTTGTGCCTGTCTGCCTCTTCACCATTGTTCTTCAACCGAGATCTGCAGCAGACTCTCGCCTCACCGGCTGCCTTGCAGTCTGGCCAGGAGATCTACTTCAAGGCTAAGCAGCTATCTTGGACTATCTATATCCTCTGATTCGTAAGCCTTCCTAATAGATCCTTTTTTGTTATAAAACCTGTAAGTTCTGCCTCTTGGAAGGACCCAAACTAATACACCAGTAAATAAATGCACAGCACAGATGTGCTCTTAGGAGGTAGAACTTGGTGAGGGGGCTGGGCCACTAGAGATATGAACTGGAAGGGTGTGTTCTTGCCCTGCTTCCGTCCTCTCTCTCTGTTGCCTGGTTGCCGTGAGTTAAGAGACTTTCCTCCGTCATGCCCCGACGCCATGCCATTTCTGCTTTAAATCCAGATGATCACAGAATGAAACTTCTGAAGCCATGGGCTGAAAGAAATCTCCTTAAATTGCGTGTGTTGGATATTTTTCTCCGTGATGGGAAGGCTGACTAACATAGGGTTATTTGGTATTGATAGTGTCTTCTTGATCTTTGAATTGTTCATCATATTCCTGGAGATTTGCCATGTCACAGACCTTGTGATAATACCTCCTGTGTGGGACTGCGTCCTTCGAGTTGGGACATGCCGTCAATGTGGGGGAGGAGAAAGGCTCGGGAGACTCAAGAAATGAACGACTCACAGATACATGCAGTAAGACCAGCTAGGTGGAGCTCTCAGGGCCGAAGCCCTGCGGAGCCTGGATGTGCACCCACATGGCCACGTGGTTAGGTGGACACACAGGACCCCTACACAGGGACGCTGCACTGCAGGTATTTAAGGCCACAGAGCTAGAGAGCAAGGGAGAAAGGCGTGTAGAGAGTGAGGGAGTGAGTAAGGGAGAGCGAAGCATGTGTTTAAAGATAGGAACAACAGGCAAGTCCTAGGAGAACTGTAGCGACCGGGAAGGCAAGTCGTGGAGGGTCTATGCAGTTACCACAAGGCATCAACTACCCTGGGGTAGACTCTGATGATGAGGCTCTTTTTTGAATCATCTATGTTTCCTGTAAGTAGCCCCTCACCTATGCTCCTAAGTAACTCTTCTCCCATTCACCCATGCTCCTGTTAGCAATATATTGGCTCAGCAAACAGGACTTTGATGTAATTATCACTTCAACATTTTGGGGGGAGAATACACTTTTTTATATCTTCTCAGGAAAAATTTCACAAAACACATACATTGCTATTTGACTATCTCAAAAACACTAGGAAATAGACACTTCATCTTAGATGGTGAATACAGTAAAATTTAAATGGCTGAGGAAATATTTATTACATGCACCATATTTTTGGAATGTCACTGTAAGATGGAAAGTTGACTTGGGAAACAAGATTATTATCCCCTGTAGAGGACTTGTACACCTGGAAGTCTCCACTCATCAAAAAGAGAGAACTCAAGTTCCTAAGATCCTGACAGATTTCAATAGAAGTCATAAAGAACATAAGAAGGTGGCTGTGTTAGAGAAAATGTCACTGAGACATGTGTTTGGGTAGAGTGCTCAAGGAAGTGCTCCAAAGTGGTGATGTCAGAGCAGAAACCCGAAGACTAGAATGAATCAGCCATGAAGTAGAAGGACCAGTCCCACCAAAGGCTTTAAACTTAGAAGAACTAGTCAGTGTGACTTGAATAAGATATAGAGAAAGAGCAGGGAAAGGCAAAATGTGGGAGGGAGAGGGGCAGGAAAATTCATCTAGGATCATTAAACTGTGCAAATGTATTTGAATTTTATTATAAATCCAATAGGAAGTCATTGAAGTGGTTCTAGAAAGGGAGTAGCTACAGAGTAGTAAATCATTTACATAGGGTCAAATTCAGGAATTTGAAGTGCAGCAGAAAGGGTACCACCACAATCTTTGAGGCAATGGTATGGTTTAAACAAAGATAATGACAGAAAAAGCAGAGACAAGTAAATGGATTCAAAATAGAGCTTGAACATAGAACTGATACAAGTTGCTGACAGAGTAGATTCTGGGAAATGAATACAAAAAAAGGAATGAACATAGGTTTCTGTTTTATAAACCTAAATGGATTGTGGAATGATGTATTGATGTGTTAAGGAGTAAAAATTTGCACTAGAGAGTCAAGGCTTTTTTGACACTGACATTTATAATGACAATTATATATTCTTGCAGCCATCCAAAGACCGCAATTGACTACATGACTCTGAAATTAAAATACAGTTTAGAATTAGAGACATAAACTTAGAAGTCATTAACTGATGGATGATAGCCAGAACTCGGAACTACATAATGTAGAAAAAACAGAACCAGAATGGAGGCCCAGGGGGAAAACTTTGAACAGTCCAAACTAACTCTTTAAGTTGGGCGATGAGAACTGAGGTATGGCCAGTGTTTGGTGAAGCCTGTATGTCCCTGAAGCTACTCACAAGTGACTCTGAGGAAGTTAGAGAGATGGTTACACTAGTATTCTTAGAAAAACAGCAATAATAGGACAAATACATATTTTAGGCCTGCTAACAGGACGAGCAGGGTCCAAAATGGCCACCTGCATATGGGACAGCCAGAGGATTCAATGAGGCTCAGACCCTATGATGAAAGGACTGGAACATCTGAGCTAGTCAGCCTGTGCTGAAGACAGAGATCCCAAGGCAGCAGCAACAAGTCTCCTGAGCAGGTACTTCTTCCTCGTTCCCTTTTATTCAGTTCAAACTACCAGTCTGTTGGTGGATGCCACCCCACATCTGGTTTTCTTCCTCGGTTTGCTGACCTACAAGTCAGTTATCCACAGAAATACCCAGCGCTCTGCCTTACCACAAACTGGGCGTTGTTCCTAATCTTTTTGACATGGGGACAGGTTTAGTTGAAGAACGTTCTCCCAAGGATGGCGGTAGCTAGGATGTGGGGTGTACCTGTTCAGCAATAGGTCGTTGGAGGGTATCTTCGGACCAGAAGTAGCCACAGGAAGGGAGCAGGGGTGGAAGTTCCACCTCCTGTCGATCAACAGCAGCATTAGAACTTATAGGACCATGCTGATAGGAGGTGGAGCTTCGATCCCCACTCACTCCTGCTAGTTGCTTATCTGTCACCTGTCTGAGCATCTGTGCTAAAGAACTATGGTGATGGCCAGTCTGCTGGTCTGTTCCAGTGACCAGCTCCTTCCAAGGTCACAGACCGTTGGGGATCTCTGTCCTAATCCATTCTCAAGCAGGCGTAGCATGATAAAAGATTGTAGTAGTTCTAGAGAAAAATGTACCACATATACACATACGTGTGTAAGTAGTAAATTAGGGCTTGGAATCACGCTCCTTGCCCTGAGTTGTAGGAGCTTTTGATGTTATGTTTTTATGTTTTTGAATTCACTAGATTTCCCAACTTAGTCATGTATTTGGATTCTAATTTGTATGTTCTTCTTAATGCCCACAGTTGCTCCTTAGTGGGGGATTGATAGCATAAATTTGAAAATATTTTCAGTAAACTTCCAAGTTATATATGCCTTTTGTGGTTTAAGAATAACAACAAAAATATGGCAAAATATTGAAAAAAACTTTTGGTAAGTATCCCAATAAAGGGATTGGTTGGATTCAGAGAAGAGGCATCAAGATTTAACTACTGTGAACCCATTCCAGGAATAGGAAGCTGAGGTAGAGTGGTGACTTAAGTGAGATGATTTAGGTGCAGAATATTAATATGTTAAGTACTGTATAGTTTCTCTGACCTGGAAAACCCAGAACACAGACATTCTATAGAACCACATGAAGTTATAGCCCGAGTTGGGGGAAGGGACAGGGAGGGGGTGGGAGGGTCAAAAATGGGAAGGGATTGTAAACTTGATATGATACATATGTGTGAGAAATACCCAAATTAATTGTAAGTACTATGTATTACATACGTATATTGATAAAATAGTGGGAAAAATAATTTAGAAAATTCTCAATAAATGAATAATACAATTTCATTAAAACAAAATATTCTCTTTTTTAAAAAAGGTACATAAACATTTACATGTACCCTTCTTAGAAAGTCTTCTCAAATGAGTTTGTGAAATCACTGATATTGATCAATAGAGAAAAGAATAAAGCTAACTGATGTACTGCATCATGTGGGTGTGTGTGTGAACGCACTTCACATGGACTTCAGAAAAGTTTATTTCATTAAAATTTAAATTATCCTTCATAAAGAACTTTCTAATCGTTTAGAACTTTACTATTTCTATATTGTTTATGCCTCTATTTTTACTTTTGTATCTGAGCTTCTACATAAGGTTTACATTTTACATATTTAACCAGCTTTCTTTCTTAAGGCTTTTGCTTTCAAAAGATTTTTTTTCTTTTACAATATATGTATTTTCTTTCCACCTTCCAAAATAATCTCAGAAATTGGTAAGGTTTGCAGGGCTAACTTCCAGTAGGAGATAGCATTTGTATCATTTAATGTCTGTACTTTATATATATTTGCTAAAGACATAAACAAACATAAGTCAGCCAAAATTTATTAAAGGTCAGTCCCCAGTGTTGACGCTCAGCTGTGCGTGCAGATACTTCTTCCTTGGCACCAAGTTTACACAACCTCCGCTGGCCCCTGAGACCCATGGAACAGCTGAAGAGCGCATTTACTGGACAATAAATTTAGAATGTAGGCTAATAAAGCCGCTGAGAAACTAAGCCCATGTGTGCTCAGAAACATTAATCAGAAGAACAAGACCCATCTGATGAAGGCAGCTTTGAATTTTTTGATGAAGGTGATGAAGGCACCTTTGAAAATTTCGGTCTATTGAACATATTTCTATTTATATAAAATCAGTAATAAATTACATTGGTAATTTTCTCTTTCATGTATCTTAAACATTGAAAAGAAAACTTAGCACTCTGTTTGAAAAAAAGAAACAAATAAATTAATAAATACTTTTTTTAAAAAGGGCTTAGGATGTAGCCTATGCAAATTCTCTGGCTTCCATCTCCAGAGTTGCAAAATTTTCCGTATCTTAATTGATGTGAAGTAAAGGTATATTAACTAAGTAACCTTGTTAGCTTTTTCCCTAAGAGAGCAGTGGCAAATTTAATGTATTATGTAACTTTCATAGAGAAATACAAATTTTGATCTGGGTGAGATGACACTACCTATAAATTTTGCCACTCAGGAGACTGAGGTAGTGTTGACAAATTAAAAACCACTTGAAGTATGTGTGTCTGTGTGTGTGTGTGTGTGTGTGTGTGTGTGTGTGTGTGTATTTTGTACTGGAGCTAGAACTCAGAGACATTGAGCTAAAGTTCTCATGTCTTTTTTGCGACAATTCTTCAACAAGGTCAAGGTCAATGTGGGCAAACTAAGTGTGTATATACACTCACACACACACACACACACACACACACACACACATATGCTTTTTAATTTATAAACATTAAGAAAAACTGAAAATTAGCAGGTAGTATCTATAAAATTATTGATATATACAAAGAACCATCTAAGCAAGTAATATCTATAATGTGGGAAGTGGTTATTTCTCAGAGAAAAGAGCTGAGCTGTTATCTTGGAATAGTAAAAATCACAGAGCTCAGAATTTTAGAGTTTATAAAATGCAACAATCACATAGGACAAAAAACAAGATACCTAAAAGTAAGTAATTTCTTTTGGTAATGAAATTAAAAATGAGATCTCCTGATTTCCAGTTGTGTATAGTAATCATATTATATGATCAGTAGCAAATCTCTGATGAAACATTATTCAAAAGAACAAATATGTCTGCCAGTTAAAGATGAAGACGACATAGTGTGCCCCCCCAAAGACTTAAGACAGTTGGAAAATAGCAGATGCGACTTTTTACAAAGCAAGAGCTAACACTCCCAAGTGAAAGATGTGCTCTCCCATCATGGGACAAAGCACTCTTGTTACCAAATGTAAGGGTCAAAGCCCAAGAGAAATCTTTATAAAAAATTTTTAGATAATTCTTTTCTTCCTCTAGATGCATCATGTATTAATTTTTTTTAATATTTGCTTCTTTTAGTTCAACCTAGTCCATAAGTGCTAGGTTTTGCTCTTCAGTTCATTTGATTGTGAGGTGTCGCGTACATGTAAAGACCGGCCTATGTCCAGTGGAGGTGCCTTATGTCAACTCAATTCTCAGGCTCAATAAGAGACCATGTGATGACGGGGTACAGGCTTACCAACCCTACAGAGAATTTTCATGCTGCACTTTTTGTTTTGCTATTGTACACTTCTGTTCTAAAATGCTCACTTCTTTCCCCTTAATTTCCTATGTTAATTTTGAGATACTTGATAATTTCATGTTATGCATTACAAATGTAAAATGACACAAAACTGTAGATAACGAAGAAGTACGTCCTGAGTTCATGGAATAACTCTTGGAGAATCTTACTCCTTTCTACAGAATAAGTGAATCAGCCTTTGCTATCCTCTCGGCTTTGGAAAGTTTTGATTTTCCATGTGTCCATGAGGTAGATCAGTAAGTGAGAGCTCTTCCACAAAGTGGATTTTTGTGAAGACTTAAGAAGCCTATGTGCAAAACAATAACAACTTCTATGTATGAGAATTCTCATCATGTAGAATAAACAAAGTACTGTCTCAAAGTTTTGGGTCATTTTCTCAAAAACTTTACCTTTGTACACAAAATTTTAGATTTTTGACACAGGTTATGTAGTAAGGAACAACACCACTAAACTAATTTTGTAGCAAGAACAGATTATCATACTATTTTAAAATCCCACAAATTCCTCACATTTTAATATCTGTAGATACATTTCTTAAAACGAAGGTGAATTTCCTCTTAAAGTTGACAAGATATCAAGTAATTCACTTTTGTACTCATATGATGAGGAACCAATAATGACTCCTTATCTTGTACTCACTGCAGTATTTATTTTAGAACATTTTCTCCACAACTAGACTAAATGTTAATAGATCTCTACACAGAAATACGATTTATGTCTGATATTTTTGAGTAGGTAATTCTACTGCCATATTCTGATCAAATTTTGGTGCTGATATTTCAATCATTTAATTAACAAAAAATTTAATTCTCTTGAATGGGGCATACAGGACATCTCAAGGCTTTTCTGAGTTCTATGCCCTTAATTTGAAATTTTTCTTTTTTTAAAAAAAATTTAGTTACTATGCTGCATGACCATTTGTGTGAGGTGCATGTGATGACTGAGTCTGTTGGTTGGATGAATAAAGTAGATATTTTTTAAAGACCAAGAAATTACTACAAGCAATAAGGCTGCATTTCTAATCATTTTAGAATACAAAGAAATAGTGCTAGCATAAATATTGTCTATAATATATCAGTATCAGTCCATAGAGTCAATGGCATATAACTAGGAGTTCAGGTAGACATCGGGAAAGTACAGGGCATAGAGCTTAGATTCTGGGCCAAATAATTAGTAGCGATATTATCTCAAATATGTTGCTTCAACTCTAAGCCTCAATTCATTCAGTTGTAAAAATGGGAACATTATTAATAATCTTAAAAGTTATTGGGATGCTAAGTGAGAACAATTTTTTTCAATTGGTTAGTAACACACCTAGAGTAAATACTAAAAGTTGGCTGTTTTGTTACTCAGTGACAGATATGAATCAGATATGTCTAGATGCAAAAATGCATCTTGCAAACTAAGTAAGAAAGTGTTCAATATCCAAAGATACAGAAAAAAGAAAATTTAAAATCTGAGTTCAAACACGGTGCTATCAATTAGGATTAGGTAATCTAGTACATTGCTATAAATTCCTGAGTTGCCTACCATGTTAGTCAAGTTTCTATTACTGTGACATATCTGAGATAATTAACTTTAAAAAAACAAGACTGATCTATGGTTTCAAAGGTTTAGTCCACGTTCACTTGATCCTTACATTAGACATGTGGTGGCATAGTACATCAGGGCAGGAACGTATGCTAGAGGAAGTTTTATGGAACTGGGGGAATAAAAGAAGCAGAAAAGGGTTGGTATTCCAGAATCTCCTTCCTTAGCATGCCCCAAATGATATAATTTTCTTCCTCTAGACCCTAACTCAAAAAGGTTTCACCGCCTCTCAAGAGTGCCAGCCTGGAGACCAAGTGCATAGTCAAATTTCCTGTCACTAGGAAAAAATGCCTGGCATACAGAGAACTTAATGGAAAGGTTTGTTTTGATTCATGGTTTCAGAGGGCTCAGCCCATGCTCAGCTGCTCCAAGGTACAAACAGCACGGCACGAGGGTGTGTTCGGGGAAAGTTGTTCAATTTATGTCAGAGAGGAAACAGAGACAGACAGGAGCTGGTATAAAAGCCACACGCCAACTGCATCTCACCTCCTTCACCTGGGCCCCAGCTCCTCGTAGCATGTTCGGCTGTGACCTCATTGGTGGGCTAATCTGCTAGTATGTATAGTGCTTCTTTGATTTCATCACCCATGAAAAGCCTCATCTTGGTACATATGAAATTTTGGAGGGACATTTTAAGTCCAAACCTTAACACTATGGTCTTAACACCTTAATCTTTAGGGAAACACTTATCCAAACATAGTATATAGTATTCAGAAAGTTCAAGACAAGGTACCTATTTTAGAAGACTGCAGTATAGACACAAGAACTTAGAAAACATTTGGCATCCAGAAGCATATTAAAATAAATATAAGATGGAATTGATTATAACATATTGCTTGAGAAAATGTGCATTTTTTAAATACTAAAGATTGAATCCAAGGCATTTGCGCTGACCTACATGTTTAATACTTTTTTAAAGTTCTTATTCTGAAATAAGGTGTTATGGTTTAAATCTGGAGTATCCTCCAAAGGCTTCATGTCCTTATGGATACTGTGCACCACTGGTAGATGGGCCCTGGCTGGAAGGGACGGATGCTTGGGATTTGACCTAGAGTGCTGTGTGTTGGTTTGCCCTTCTTCTGACCAGGCTGTGCTCTGCCATGCTGTGAGAAGCTCTGGCTCTGGCCTGGCCCCACTGAGTTGCTCTACCCTTTCAAGCTGCTCACCCATGAGTAGACTGTGACCTTCTGAAACTGTGAGCAAAAATAAAATCTTCCTCCGTAAAGTTGTGGACATTGGTATTTTGCTCCAGCATTGAGAAAGTAGCGAAAACAAACAAGTCAATCGGGACTACTTCAGAGTTGGAAAAATTAAATAAAAGACTAGCGTGGTAAAAAACTTGGGAAGCAACCAAAATCACACCAACACACAGGATCACAGCAGCCATGATCTATAAAGATAGATCCCTTCTGCACAATCAAGATGACTTTGACTCATTCTTAGACGTCTACTTCTGATTTTAAAAAATTACATATATATCTTCTAGAAATCAGCACTTACCCCTTCCTGTCGCTTACCTTCCCACAGCCAGTCGTCTAGGCTTTCTAATTGTGCTAGCTGCTACCTCAGAAACCCATCCTTCCCTTTTCTATTCTTATTGCCACCGTGTCGTGTCCTGTCTGAGGTATCACAGTAGCTGGCACTGATCGTTTTGTCTTCATTCAACGCTCAATCTATACTTTCACCTTCACATTTTGAAAGTACAAATATGACGGTGCTAGTGCCTCCTAAAACCTGCAGTGGTCTGTTTCCCTTACATGTTATGTAGCCTAGGTTGGTCTTCCAGACACTGCTTCTCCTTTTTTCTTTAATAATAGCGCCACTTCCCTAAGAGTCGTTTTTAAAAGACATGTAGCTGTTCAAACTCTAAACTAAATTTCTCAACTTTCTTTTTGGGTCACTGTGCACATTTGCCTCATTCTGATCAATGGGATATAAGCAGTAGCACCATTACCACTTCTCCTAAGAGCCCTTTGAGCAAATGTAACAGAATGTGTGTGTCTCCCCCAACCTCAATTCATAGTTTAAAACTCTCCCATCCAATATGAGGCTGCTATGTGCTGGGGCCATTGGAAGGCAGAACCCTAACGAATGGATTAATGACACTGTAAAGAGACCAGGAAAAATCCTTTGTCTTTTCCATCATGTGAAGGCACGAACACTGAAATCTAGGAAGGCTTCATCAGATATCAAACTTGCAAGTACATTGATCTTGGACTTGCCAACATCCAGAATTGCAAGTAAGTTTCCATCACTCATAAGCCACTCTGCCCACGGTACTTTGTTTCAGCATCCTGAACAAACAGGGAGGCAGAGTATCATCTCTTTTTCTTTCCTCTTCATTATAACTGAACTATAGATGTGAGTCTTGCAACTAGATCAGCTCTTTGAACCTATGAAGTGAAATGTAAAAGGTGGAGAAACACTAAAAAGAGATCTGAATTTATAATGATCAGAAAGCTTCCAACGTTGCCTTTGAGTGACTTTCCCAGGAAATAACATAGGCGTGAAATAAGTACAATCCTGTCTTAAAGGAACCCATATCATTTTATATTTTTTGCATATTTAGCCAAACTGAACTGGGCTTAGGCTCTTGGAAGGCTATTTGGAAGGCAGAACACTATGCAATTGATCAACAGCATTAGCTGAAATGCAATGTTGATTTCATAGGGTAAAATAATATTTCTAGAACTTCCAATTAGAATATTTTCTAGAAACTATTTCTTAATTAAAATAAAATACAGTATTCTCTCATTCCACTGCTGACTGCTCAAAAAATTGTAGTTATTCAGGTACACGTTATTTAAAAGACTGAATGATTTTATTAGGGATATATTTTATTCTTAAATTTTTCATAATAAACATTTTCTTTGATCTACATATGAACATCATAAGAACATTAAACTGGCATTTAGTTCCAGTGCAGTAGAAATTTCCAAAATCCTAAAAACAACATGTTAGGTATTGGTATTATTTTACATATATTACTTAATTTCTAATATTTTTTCTTCTATTAAATTTTCCAACCACTTTTTTCTCCTAAATATTTTAAAGGCATTGTCTATATATTATCCTCAAAATACTTTAAATATATTTGCATACATTTTACTTTACGGCCCTTGTGGTTTTTTTAAGATGAACTCTTTTCTGCTCTTACAGATATTTGCCTGTGCTGGAAGTTTCACATAAAGGAAGATCATACTGCATGTAATCTCTTGTAACTGGTTTCTTCCACTTCGAAAAGAGTTTTCAAGTTTCAACTCTGTTGAAGCAAGTGTCAGTAGTTTATTTCCTTTGTTGCCTAACAACATTCCTAAGTGACGTCACTCTATCCACTTACCAGCTGAGAAATATTTGAATCGTTTCTACTTTTTAGCATTTATGAATAATGATGGTTTGAATACTCATGTACAAGATTTTGTGCAGACATGTGTTTCAATTTCTACTAGGCACCTACTCGGGACCAGAGTTCTAGGATGATAAAGTGACTCTATCTGTCAAACAGGACATAGCAAACAATTTTCCAAAATGCCTCCACCATTCTATATCAAATGGGCAACCCAAAAAGGCTTCAGTTTCCACCTGTCATCACCCACACTTGCTGCTGTCAGTTTTTGGTGACTGTCACAGCCCTGACAGATAAGGCAAACGTCCTGCTGCTGTTGCAGTTCGTCTCCCCCAGGCGACTAATGGTGCCGCATGCCTTGCTGTGTGCTTACTGACCATGGTGTAGCTTTAGAAAATTCTAATCTACTTCTGAATAGTTTCACTTTTTTTCTCATACAACTTAGTGTGCAATATTCTAGCGCCAGCATATTCCAGAGAAATTCAGTGTAGTGTAACAGGGAAATAGACAAGGAGAACATAAGAATTTTCAAGTGAAATGCACTTCATTTACAGTCGACAGCATTAATAGCCAGAGAGGTCAAGTGACTGCCCACTGAGGGAAATCAACCTAGAAAGAGAAAGTAATTATTCCTTTTAAATCACTCCATTCTCTTTGCAAAACAGGTAGCAGGGTGCCTTGCTGATGATATGAGCTCCTGTTTCACAATCTAGTGTTTGATGGAAGTAAAATCGGATGTGACTGACAGTGGCAAAGAGTTGTGCTTTACTTTTAGCTACTAAAAGAAACTGGTAATAGTGTGAATCTGTATAATTTATCTCAGTTGATCACCTAGACCTAGTAAGTCATTTGTCGTCCATGGCAATGCACTTTGATAAACCTAAAACGTATCACTTGAGGAAAGATAACTAGCTCATCCCTTGCTAGATAAGGACCCGGATATTAAATTTTTAGACTCTTAATAATCTCTTTGCTATGTTTCACGTTATTCCCTCTTTATTTGGGTCTTTCAAGGAAACAGAGATATTTGCAGCCCTTGAAATTATTCTGGAAGCTATTCACTTCTAGTAAAACCATACTGGGGGGCTATTAAAAGAATAATGTTGGGACTAAGGACATATCTTGGTGGTTAGAGTGATTGTCTAGTATGTGCAAGGCCCTGGGTTCTATTCCCCTGAATCACACAAAAAGTAGCCAAGCATAGTGGCACATGCCCCTAATCCTAGAGTTCAAGAAGCTGAGGTAATCACCATAAATACAAAGCCAGCCTTGGCTACTTAATGAGTTCAGAAACAGCCTGGGCTACAGAGTGAAAACTTGAGAGAAAGAAAGAGAAAGAAAAAAGGAAGGAAGGAAGGAAGGAAGGAAGGAAGGAAGGAAGAAAGGAAGGAAGGAAGGAAGGAAGGAAGGAAAAAATACAAAGAAAGACAGAGAGGCAGTAAGTTTAAGCAGGCTCCTTGTTGGATAGTTTGAAGGAATGAAGTGGTATGGACTATACAGAATATTGAGATAAAATTCATTAGATTTTCCCTGACTTTTTTCCCAAAATATTATTTGTGAATTTCTAAACCTAAGACATGTTTAAAACTCCTCTGTGAACCATGGGCCATGGTTAACTCCTAGTATAATATTTATATAAGTCATTTAACTCCAAGGAAACATACAGTCAGAGGACAAAAGAATACAGAAGAATAATTAACATTTCTAACTAACAATAGTTTATATTTGTGTAATCTATCTCAATTATCTAGTGGGCCCAGATTTCTTTTAATGGCCAATAAAATCCATGTAAACATGGAAATACATTTCATATATGTTTCTCAATTAATCTTGCTATTCAAATGTAGCAGTGGTGTGATTTAAAATTAATTAAAATATCTTTTGTTCAGAAAAGCTGGAGTGATCGTCACTTACGCCTTTGCTTTACAGCAAAACACATGCAGTTCCTTTTGGTGCAGTGGAGAAGTGAAAGAAACCAACAAAACGCAGCTCTTTCTGCCCTCCTTTAACACCTCAGAATCAAGCCAACCCCTTGGTAAATGCTCCCCCGAATTCAGCCTTGCTTCTTGTGCAAGAAAGAAGACGTAATCAGGGATCAAGCTGTCATTCGAGAAAGCAGGTCAAAAGACTGGAAACACAGCATTTATTTTTGGAGTGTGAGCAAAAATTTGCCCAACAGAGACAGAGGTGAAAGTGAGCTCGCTTGGCAGGTGCCTGCGGGAGCTCCTGTTCCTCTCACAGGTTCTTAGTGGAGCTTTGTAAAGTCTCCTAAAAACATGTACCATCAGGGCAAGGAGAAGCCTTCCGTGGGAGGTAGTATCCCTCTTCACGCTCGGAGAGCAGAGTAGGGGATGCTACAATTCTCTTTTCCAATCGGACGAGCCAGGAACCCGGATTCCTTTATATTGCACACCTTCCTTTCATAGTCCTCACGGATATTTAAGAAACTAAAATGGCGCTAAATCGAGTGGATGGCAGCGCCCCAGCCCAGCCCCGGTCTGCTCAACTGCACAAGCCGACTTCTCTTTCTAGCGTTAGGATTCTTTCTTCGGTCGAGAGGATGTGTAGGCTATCTAAATGAGGTAATAAGTACTTTGGATGTGTTTTTAGTACATTGTAGCTATAGAAAGATAATTCTCTGGCTTTCAATCTTCTTAACTCCCCAATGAAGGGCTTAGAGAGGTGGGCATGTGGGTTCCTGTAGCACCGATCTCTCTAGAGTTAGTGAGTAAACTTGTTTTGGGAATTGTGTCTTTCTCCATAAAAGTAATACCTGGAAAATACATACTTGAAAAAAATTATGTAGCTAGGGTTTTTGTCTTTGAATGGTGACAGCTAATAATAGAGAAAATGTCTCAGTAGTTATGCTGAAAAACTTACCACATTTTTCATCTGTCTGTCTGTCTATGTTCTATAGTGTAAAGGCCTGCAATGTAAATATAAGTTGCATTATGGAAGGAAAGCTCATAAAATATTTACATTATGAAACCATATTTTGCAGGGTGTTTTTTCTGTATTTTTGTATTTGTCTGTTTCTTGATTTTCCTCAACAAAAATTTGACTATAAAACAAAAAGAATCTAGTTGTCAAAAATATTTGGCATGATTTCATTTTCCTTTGTATTTTCCTCTGAAATTTTTTAGAAATATTATCCTGTTTGTGGATTAAATATGCTATTCAAATACCCTGGCTTGCCCAAGTTATAGGTCAGATTCTTTTTGATCCTATTGAAAATTTATGAGAGGTCTCCTCCATATTCTGTGTCTAAGTCATCATTTTCTAGAAAATTAAAGCCTATAAAATATAAAATTAGACAGCCTTGTTAAAAATTAATTTTCTGTATTCAATACTCAAAATAATGAAGAATCCCAATGTTCCTCATTATTCTTGGTAACAAGTAAAAAACAACTCCTGATAATTGCTATCGATGAAACCTTGTCTGACCTGAAGCCACCCATAAGAATTTATCCAATTAGTACTTGTCTGAGAAATCCTGCTGCCCCACCTCATGGAAGAATTTCAACACAATTTTTTATATCTAAAAATTAAATTATACTTAAAGATTTCAGAGATTATCAGAATTTTCTTGTTCTCATCTTTCTCTAGCTTTGCTTAGGAATACTGAGAGATAATAGCAGTTTACATTTTGTTTGTTCATATTTTATACTTCCATTCATTCAACAAATATTTATCAACTATTTACATATATTCTCATGATAACCATCACGTTATTATTCAGGAATGCAGGCTGTGTGGATTCAAATCCTTCTTTTAGTCTGACTTTGCAGTCCTGTTTTGGTCTCAGACAAATAAGAAACCTTTGGCTCAAAGTTCGACAAGGATAACAACATTGGAACGTTCATCACAGAACACACAGGAGGCACATCATTGTGGTCTGAGGTCAGATAGGAACATCTAGGTGGACAGAGATAAGTGGAAGGTGGAAAGAACAAACCAGAAGAAAGAAAGCCACTTTTCCTTGCTGGGAAACACAATCCAAAACCCACAACTCACAGTATTAGCTCACAGTTTCAGGTGGTCTCAGTCCACTCATGGATGGCCTGCAATGATGAAAGGACACGGCAGAGGGTCTTGCTTATGACATCAAAACAGGAAGTAGAGAGAGGAGGAAGGGTGAGAGAGTGGCGGGAGTACGTACTTCCAGCTCGTGCCCCAGTGACCCACCAGACCCTATCTCTTAACAGTACAGGAAGTAAATGGGTTAACCCCCACGTCTGAATCCCCTTCCTAACACACAGGGATTTTTAAGGACATCCCAGGTCCAAATCATAGCATAATTTAACTCAGCTGCTAGGATTCGTATAATTTTAAAACACATGCACAAAAAAGAAAAAAAAGAAAAATACCACAGCACAATAGCCACCTCAGCTTGAACCCTTGCCAGAATGCTCACCTCCTGTTTTATTTATCTAAATATTATGTGAGGCTCAATAAGGACATTTTTTTCTACTTGGGAAATAGTTCGATTTGATTTTTTCTCCCCAATTTGTTAATATTATGTTAACCACTATAGGAATATTAACTTTTAACATTTGCTCTGTTAAACTAAGCTAAGTCTTTTTCCTGTGAGGGCTGAGGGAGTAGTCAAAAATGGTAATTGCCATCAGGTTCCGATGAAGATGGAAGAAACAGGTCATGATGATAATGTCTGAGATGTGTGTTGGGGCTTAGAAGATGATACCACAGTGCATGGCATTCTGGGTACCAAGTACTTTGAGCTAAAGAAGAGTGAAAGTCCTTCCGACCTTCTCCTGTCTCTGGCACCTCTCTTCCCTGGGACAGCTTTCCTTGAAGTTCTCCTCCCTGCCTAATGACGCACCTTCTAAGAGGAACTCGGCAATCATGCGTCCTTTTCCCGGGAAATTCATATTCACAAAGAGATTAACTGCGTCACAGAGTGTGCCACTATAGATTTTGTCACAGACAACTTTCATTATCTCACAGACTATCACTATGACAAGACAAATTGTATTCATGACAGATTTCCTTCCCTCACCCCCCATAACATATCATCCGGAAGCCCTGAGATTTTGTTTCTCTAAGTAGCTCTGGATGTTATAAGAACGCTAATCATTTGGCCCTTCTTCTAATTTAATTGAACTTTAATGCATATACATGTAACTGAAGTAGTCTTTCTTCTGTTACTCTGTCTGTGGTCATTTTTTTTCATAAGCCTAGTTATAAAACCTGCAAAAAGTAGAAAATTTTCCTCTCCCTGAAAGAAATTTGCAAGATAAAGAAACCTACAAAAAGACAGAGTATCTGCCTATTAGTATCTACCTTTATTTATTAAATGAAGGTAAATAATTATGGCCATAAAACTTAAGGACAAACCAATTTTTAACTGTGAAGAAAAATCCAGGTAACCCTCTGACTATAAAAATTAAAGCAAGGATAATATAGATTCTGTAATTGTTTTCAGAAATCAGAACAAAAAATAGTTCAAAATTATGATTCCTGAGAGAATGGAATGCTAGAAATTCAGTTCATAAAACAGCCAAGCCTTGGGGCTGGGGTGACAGGTGTTGGTAAGGGACATCTCATACTGATTAGAGCACTTGTGGAAAGTCCCAGTCAATTCTCCAGCACTACATAAAGCTGGTGTGGTGGTACATGTCTGTGATCCCAGCTTTCAGGAGGCGTAGGCAGGAGGATTGCCCTGAGTCAGTGGTCAGCCTGAATGAAATAATGAATTCAGGACTACACTACTCTACAGAGCAAGACCCTGTCTCAAAAGAAAAACAAAAATCCAAGTCTTCCTCTTAAAGACAATTCAAGAAGAGAACCCAAAACAGAAAGAAGTGGCCTAAATTGATGAAATAAAGAATGGAATTAGAAGAAGCAGACGCTTCTAGAATTTGCAGGGTAGGGTACTGAGAGGTTTGACCTCTACAAAGAAAAGAATTCCAGAACTCTTCAAGAAGTTCCTGAAATCATCGACTAAATATTAAGCTGAACATACCTAGGGTAAGACACTTATTATAAGACAAAGAAAAGAACAATCACCCCAGGTGTCACTTAGTACTTGGAAATCAGAAATGTTTGACTCCTGACAATATAGAGAGAGGGTGAGGGAGAGAGAGAGAGAGAGAGAGAGAGAGAGAGAGAGAGACAGAGAGAGATCATCAGACTAATTTAGACCCAATTTAGCAATTTCAAAACAAGTGTTGAAAGCTCACCATAAAGCTTGACCAAAGTCGGTCACTCGTGAAAAGAAGGAAACAAAATTCACCACTGAACGAAGTAATGTATGAAATGCCAAGCTTACAGCTAGCAATCGCTAGACAAGTGAAAAAAAGTACAAATTTGAAAAAGAAAGATCTACTTGTAATTCATATCCAGGATAGAATTCATCAAGGAAAACTCAGATAGACTCAGCAAAAATGCAGTCAAAGAAGTAAAAGAAAATATGAACAGCAGAATACAAACAGAAGATATAAAAATGGAATGTCTCGACCACATATACAATATCTAGGATGGAAGGAAAATTATGGATAGATTTGAATTTTCTACTGCTGAGGAAAGAATTGTGAAATTGAACCAGAAGAAACTATGCATACAGATTATCAGAGAAAAAAAAGTCTATGAAAAATGAGTAGTTTCTGTGAGCTGTAGAATAATATCAAATACTGTAACAGATATATAACTGGAATCTCAGATGAGGGAAGAAAAAGGAAGAACAGAATATTCTTAGAAAAGAATGGCCAAACCTTTTCATTTACTCTTACCTATTATTATGAAAATTAGCTCAAAATCAAGCATACTTATTTGTAAGAACAAAATCTACATAACTTCTAGAGGCCAACAGAGGAAACATACTTCTATATAAGGCACAGTGAAAGGTCCCTTACGGCAGAAAAACACAAGCCACAAGAAGAAGTAATAAGCTGAACTTTGACAATTTGAAAACATATTCTCTTAAAAGAAAAATGTTTTTCAAAAAGTCAACCACCAATTATAAGAAAATATAAATCTAGCAAGCCTAGTTATAAAATCTGCAAAAAGTAGAAAATTTTCCTCTCCCTGAAAGAAATTTGCAAGATAAAGAAACCTTGTGTCCAAAAGAGATAAGCACTTCACAAAGGAAGATAAAAAATGTTTAATATCTGTCCATCTAAGCGTTGTTCAAATTAAAATTACAATGTTATTTTTAACATACAGTCAGAAAAGGCCAAAATTAAGAAAACTGGCAATACCAAAAATTGGTGTGAGTGTAGGAAAAGCTGGAAAGCTCTCAATTAGTGGCAGAAGAATGAAGTAATGCAACCATTCTAGAAAACAATTTGCCAAGTTTTTTTAAATTGATGAATTCTTACTGCAATACTCAGTAGTTTTTCTCCTAGTTATGAGATAGACAAAAATATTCGCCCCATCAAGACTTGCATCTGAATGTTTGCACCCATTTTATTCATGAGTTCCCAAATTGAAAGTAAACTAGGTATCCATTAACAAATGAGTGAGTAAAGAACTGGGACTTTATGCAAATAATGGGATATTCTTCAGTGAAAAGGAACATATATGCAACAATATGGAGGACTCTCACAATCATTGTTCCAAGGGAAAAAACAAACAACCACAAAGGATTATCTGCCTGGTTTCCTTTATGTAAAATTCTAGGAAAGACAAAAATAAAACTTCAGTGAAGAACAGATGATGGTGGCTGGTTGCCTGGGGCAGGGACTCGGGGAAGCAAAGAGACGCGAGAAAACATTTAACGGTGAGAGCGGTATTTTATGTCATGATTGAGTTGGTAGTTACACAAGTGCATATGCATGCCAAAACTCAGTCATGTGTATATTTTAAATGAATGCAATTATTGGAGCAGAAGAGGTCTCAATAATAACATTTAAAATTCTGTAAGAAAGAAACTCTACATCCAGATTGAGAACTTCTATGATTTCTTTCATTAGGTGGCAAACACTTTGCTTTTGAACAGCTACACAACTCAGGTGACCCAGTCCTGGTGTAACCGGGTCCTAACCCCTTCCTTCACCTCAGCTTATCCTACACAGGGACAGGCAACATTAAGATCAAGCATGAACGTGGTTTCAGAAGACCTGTGCAAACATAAGGAAAGCAACACTACAGAGCAATTTGGGCGTGGTAACGTGTGCCAGCAATCCAGCACTAGAGAAGCTGAGGCACGAGGATTGATGAGCTGGAGACCAGGCTGGGCTGCATAGTGAGTTCAGGACCAGCCTGGAGTTGTCCCAAAACAAAGCAAAACAAAGCAAAAGGCTCTCGCCTTGTTCACAGTAGTATGAAGATAGAATTCTAGAGCTAGGATACAGCTCTATAGCAGAGCTCTTGCCTGGCATGTACGAGGCCGTGTGTTTAGTCAGTCTCTAGTACTACCGTACCCCCCCACACACACACATACACATCCACTCCATACTCAGAAGATAGAATTTTGCTCAGTCATCTATGCACATTGTGTTCCCTTGAATCTGACTCATAATCATTCTTACATTTTTCCAATATTCAGCTCTTATGGGCTTATTTAAAATAACCTAGCATCTGTAGGTTGCTCACACATAAACTTAGAACAACTCTAGACATGTTCTCAGATGGTATTTCATATGATCCAGGTGGAGAATTTTCAATCTAAAATAAATAAGTAAAATTTATTTATTTGTCAAATCATAAGTGAATAAACAACTTTTTAGAAGTTAATTTTTATCTGTTTGATAATTCCAGACACCCTGCCCACCCCCAATATAACCCAGCACATTTAAATTTGGCGTTTAAAATGGCACACCTCCTTCATACCTCTACTAGATGAAGTGACGCTGAGTAGCCGCTGGTGGTGACACCGACAGAGCCACAGCTGCCTTTCTCGGGCTGGTTTTGTAACCAGTGTAATTGATTACATAAGACATGTTCACTAGCAATGCTGGGGAAACAGAATGCATAAACTTTAATATAATAGATAGGGCAAACAAAGATTCTTTTGAAAAATTATTAAAATAAGTGATATCAATGTGAGTTAAGAAGTCAGCTAGACTATACTTATTTCCAGAAAAAAAGATCAGAAAGCTTATTCAAAATTTATTTAATATGTAAATTAGTTTATAAAACCTTTAATTATAAGACATTGTTTATAATGTGCAATAATCATGGTACTTTAGGATAAAGATTATTTTTCCATTTTTTTTCAATGGTTTCTTCAAGGAGATACTGAACAACATGTACTTAAAACTGTACACGAAAATGTTTCTGTAAATTGACCGTAAGTTGGGTATGAGAAATCAAATATATTCTATTCAATGAGTCCTATATTAAGGCTGAATAATAATGGAAATTCTTCCAAGATTCTTTTGGACCATGAACCTTGCTTATCATCGAGATCTCCATTTCTTAAAGAAAACATTCCTTTACGATATCACAGTAAATGTCAATTCATAGCTTTAAAGTTCCTTACAATATTAGAGCAAATATATATTACTAAAATACACAAAGCCCACAGGAATGTCATTAGTAAGAAGTTGTAGCTTGTAAAGAAAAATATTAACTCTAATATGTATATATATATAAAATAATATATATAATATATATATTATATATTATAATATATTATAATATATATTATATATTTTTCCGAGGTAAAAGGACTTCTAACATACCCAAAAGGGGAAGGTATTGCAAAACAAGAAGGAGGAACTTCTGGTTTATTTGTTTCATAAATCAGGAATGGGCAATTTTTAAATGACTTCATCATCTACCAAAAACGATAAACTTTAGCTAATATCCATAATTATTAACCTTATCCTACTATCCATAATTAGAAACTTTGTCATTGAAGAATACGTTTTAGCCTTTCATGGAACACCCAAGTTACAGACTCAACCTAATAGACTTTATTATTTTGGGGAAGTGAGGAGCCCGAGGTGGCTGGTCAGGGCTAGAGTAGGCGACTTTGTAATACCAAGAATAACGTGGATTTTCCCACTCTGTTCCCTGAGAAAGGTGCAGCAGCCGCATTCCTGTGCCTGGCTCTTGCCTCAGTCATCACTTACATCCAGCATTCATTCCATATGCCATGGGAATAAAGAAAGTGGCGTAACAACAGAATCAAGACTCTTTCTGGTAGTTCTCACCCAGACAACTCCATTTTCATCTCATTGGCCAGGATTATCATGACTACCTGCCCGCATATAAGAGAGGCTAGGAAATGCCAGCTGTCTGCAGGCTGCCTCAGTGAAAAGCAGGTGCAAAAGGAGAACAGACAGCCCTTAGGCAAGCAAGAGTGTCAGGGTGGACAAGAACGTAAGTAAACAGTGCACAATAAATGGTGCACCCATCCACCCAGCATGATGGGTTTTTAAAATTTTCCCGAATATGAGTAAAAGGCTTCTTTTTATACTTACGTTGTAATCTACAATATTTGTACAGCTAATGCTGCTCTTCGTTGTTTTACTTTGTTAATCACAATGAGTGTGTTTGGAAATCATTCACAACGCGAGATTTGAACTAGCAGTGTTTGCGCTGGCAACAGATACGGTGGGGCCACACCTATTTGCGGTGTACAGTAATACTTTTGCCAAGTCATCTCACAGTATTTGATGTAGTTAGTGGAAAGTCTTTCTCAAAATATTTTGTTTATAATCATCCAACTGGTTTGCATTCATCTAAAAACAAACTATTAAGTGGCTCTGGCCCACAGCTATGATCAACTATTTCCAAAAACCCTTGTAACTAAAATATGGCATTTATAATTAACGTCTTTAAAATTAATTGTACATGTATGTGTGTGTGTATTAAGTATAATTGGCTAGCCACCACCCGCAGTTTCTTTCTGCATGTTATGTGTAATCTGTTTATAGAGCAGGACAGATCACATAAATGTAGATTTTGGCCAGCAATCACGTTCTCCATCCACAAATCACATCTAAAACGACCAAGACAACACACAGATGAAGAGCTCCCAATAGGTAACATCGTTATAACCCACATGTGTCAGCAGAATTTTAATCCTATTTTTCTGGTCAAATATTTTGAGGGGAAGATATGTGATTCTAACATATGGCTCAATATTTCACTTTAACAGGAAAGCAACTCTCAACTATTGATGATATAGTACCAGGAAACACTGTGCTTGGAAACACTCGGGGTCTGTGGAAAGTGGAGCTGGGGCTGAGCCACACGCTCCAGGTCAGCCTTAATAAAAATGTCAGCGCCATGATCTAACACCAGCCTTCCTTACTTTGTGCCCACTTGCTACTCCTTCAAAGCAGCTCAAACTAAAGTCGCGGGCCTCTTTTCTGTCCCCTCAGAAAACGTCATCAAAATCTACAGTGCTCTCTCTTCTCTGTTTCCTGTGATGTGTCAGTGTAGAAATCTCTATCACACCCCAGAACGGAAAGACCTGTGTCCTGTCTAATTGTACTTAGTGTTGAGTATATCATTATTAGTTATTGATTTGTTTTAAAAGACCCTTGTAGTATACCAACTGCTGTTAACTAAATTCCAGCTGCTTTCTCCTAGGTAGTTTCCTCTTCCCTGAGGAAGTTCTTTGAATACATACCTTTTCCTTAATATAAAAATACTCTTCGTTCTAAGGGACTGCGAACTTTTATAAAGGTTAAAAATGTATCTAATTTAAGAGACAATTGTCAGTATTTTAGTAGTTACCTCTTTTTTTCAATCTATGTGTGCATATCTTCATTAATAAAATTGCCTCTGTACTGTACTGACTCACGCCAGGGACATATTTGGTTTGTGGTAAAACCAGGGTTTTACCACAGTTTTACCTCAGTTTTCCTGCTTCTTAAACCCGCATCCTTCTCCCTGCACTGTCATTTTAACGTCTCCACGTGGTTTGCACTGTTACGTTAGGGAGGCTTCAGAAGATTTGGAGTAAGAGACCAAAAATCTTCAATTTTAAAAACTCTCCAGCGAAGTCCTTCACTGTGAACCATCCTCGGAGAAACAGTATGGCTACTTTATTTCTGGGGTTTCTTATTTTCCTGTACTGTCAAAATAGATATGAATAAAGTCTTTGAGCTTCCAAATTTGTCTAATCCATGTACTTAATTCCAGAGTTAGTGCGATACCAACTTCTGGAGGGTGAGCGTCAGGTCTTTTTCTTATCCTATGAAAGTTAGTTTACACATGCTTATAATCTCAGCCCTAGGGAGGCTGAGGCAGGAGAATTGCCATGATTTCTAGGCCAACATGGACTACAGAGTGAGTTCATGACCAGCTCAGACTAGAGAGTGAGACTCTGACTCAAAAAAAAAAAAAAGTTTATAAGAGTTAAGTTCTCCTACATAAACTCCATATGTTGGTGCACACTTATAATCTCAGCACTCAGGAAGTTGAGGCAGGAGGATTTCTGTGTGTTTAAGGACAGCCTGAACTATATAGTGAATTTGGGAACAGCTTGGACCCTGTCTCAAATAAAGAAAAGAAAAGAAAAAGAAAAAGAGAGAGACAGAGACAGAGACCGAATTAAGTTTTCATCAGTCAGGAGAAAGGCACTAAATGCAAATTAGTGTATATCCCTAATTGGCAAATAAACATTAAGGCTTTCTTTTCTGTTTAATTAGTACAGGATGAATATCTCTAAGCTCAAATTAAAAATGTTCCAACATCCTAAACATTTTTAGGTCCAACATGATGCTCCAAGTGGGAAATTCAATGCTTGATCCCATGTGACAATTAGCAGGTGCACTAAAAATATTGTAGAAAATTACAGCCAGGCCATGAATATAGATGAGATATTAGATGTGGATCCCATCCTTAAGATATTTCATTTTTGTACATGCAAATATTTCACCACCAACCCCCAAATAACAAGTTCAAAACACTTCTGGTTCAAATCATTCAAGAAAAAGACCCTTATCCAGTATAACCAGTTTAGTATTTATCATGAAAGAATTGCTCAAATACGTCCAGACTCTAACATTACTTTCTAAGATAGCTTATTCGTACAGGATATATTTTTTAAAACTTTCTCTTTCTGTAAGTAATACCTTGGGTTAAAGCAGTGCTTTCCTCTGTATATCCTGTGCTCTGTAATTGGGTCTTACGTGACTCTAGAGATGGCATTTAAATATTACAATATTGAGAATAAATGTTGTGTAAGGAAGAAATAACAGCTGCACTGTAGCTAATACACAGATTGTAACAACATCCTCCTTCTATAATACAAGTGAAAACTGCGAGTCAAGACTTTAATTTCATTCGATGCTAACGTGCTAATAAATAAACATAAAGAAGCTGCACAAGAACCCATCTCTTCAAGATGGACTTTCCAAAGTCAGCTGCAGGATGAATACAATTCACGTAGTCTGCACCACTAGCCAGCTTCGACTTCTTTCATTCTGACTCTCTACTGGTGTCTCAGAGATTTTAGAAAGCAGATGTTTATTAATATTGATAATTCCCACCTTATCCCACCTCCAGGCCTCTTCTTGCTTCCCTTTCAACCTAAAACACCACGGGAGAGGACGCTGCTTCCCCGAATTCAGGAGTCCACCCTCTGCCTTCTGCACCCTTCTTCCTGATGGGAATCTTTCCCAGGGCTGCAGTCTCTGAACGGGTACCAAAAGATCAGTTCATGAGAATAAAGCGTAGGACTCCAGAGACCTCCAAATGCAGCCCTGAGCAGAAGTGACGTACCTGCCTGCAGAGGTCTGCAGAGGTCTGCAGAGGCCTGCGCTGACACTGAGGCGGAGGAAAGATAAGAAAATGAAGGAAAGGCTTTCAATCCATAAAGCTTATGGGGCCTGTGACTGTGTACTGGGCCCTTCAGCAAAGCCAGGAGAGGCTAACGCAAGATATGGAGATCAGAGTTTAGGGACAGGCAGCCAAATAAACAATGAGAGTCTACAGTAACGAGTGTGAAAGTGGATAACTCAAGTTGCTAAGGAGACAGAGAATAAAAGTATTAAGTGACAATTCTGCTACTGAAATAGTTTTTCCTTGGGGCACAGCAAGATGTAAAGCACAGGCCACGGGGAGGTGACTGGTTTGCCAACATGGGGTTCATACACAATGCAAGCCACGTCCATCGCCAAGATGGAAGGGAACTGACAGAGACAGAACGATTCTCAAGCATCATATCATATCTTTGGAGGAGAGTGAAAGAAATAAGACCTCAGAAATTCACAAATAACAGATATGGGGACGCGATTCTAACCCAAAGTACATAAAAAATGTGAGTGCACCTTTAAGAGACATTTGATTTGAGATCTCATCTTGGTTCTCACTTCTGAGCTGTGTGTGGCAAGTTAAATAAATGTCATTCCTTAGCCATAAAGCACTATAAAAATGGACAAGATGGATTCTGACGTCTCCCCATTTCATCTCTAGCATTCTCTTTTATTCATGGACAGCAAGAACAATATTCATCTCCAGATAAGTAGTGACAACCCAAAACAGCAGGGTAGCATTACCACCAGGGTCCAGGAAGGAAGGCAGAAGCTGCTGAAAACTGAGGCTCCCGAGGGACCATGGCCACTGAGGATGCCACGGATACTGGAAATTTAGAGGTAAAACATGTCAAGTGTATTGAAATATGATGTTTCAGGGTAAAATAAATGAATAAAAAAGACAAAAGATTAATTTCCAGAAAAGAAATGTATGCCTTTTAAAATAAGATGAAACTAAAATAAAAAGAATAGAAATGATAATACCATGCTTGCAAGACAGCTGTTATAATGAGCCTAGGCTTGAATTGATTAATCATTTTATCGTACCGGATTTTCTTTTGAAAACAGTTACATCAAATAGTGTGAAAATGAATCCAGATGCAAATGTGGCCTTGACATTATCGGGAGCGCATGAGCAAATGGAAGCTACATCGTTTGATTATAAAAATAGCTAAGCATTCTTTTCATGTTTGGAAAGACTTTCAGCATCAAAAGCAGGACACATAAATTTAAAAGGCAATTAGTTTATTTGTAATATTGGGTGACTATATGGGTATTATCACTAATTACTAAAGATTAGTGAATTTGTATGGTAGCTCAACTCCGCAGACTTAATTATCTATTCTTTTCTCCTAAGAGACAGGAAAACACGTCTAACTCTCGTAAGAATGCTACAGCAAGTCTTTGTATATGGAGGTGAAAAAGATTATGAGACTTTACAATAATTGAAGAGAGCATCTGTTTAATTATAGATATTTTTCACTATAATTTTAGAGGAAATACTACACAATTACATAAACACTGAATATAATGTCTTTTTAATTTGTATAGTATATGATTAAACCTATACTCTAAAATAAACTGGAGCTATAATTATATAAACTTTTGAAGTTAATATGGAATATTTTCTTCAAACAAAACCATCCATTATTTTATTTGTAAATATGCTAGTATACCAACCCTCTTTAGCTTCTAATCTACAGTAAATTCTTGTGAAGAATTATTTATATTTGCATAACTTTAAAAATCTACATATTTTCATTTGTTCAATATTTTGGAAGAACATAATAGGTAACATTTTCAAATCCTTATTATCAAGTTACATTTTAAATTTTATGTAAAATAAATACACTGTTTACTGTTCAGAATTCATGAAGCTATTTTTCAAGAACTTGTCTTTCTGCTTTAATTGTAGTTGATATGCTTATACTATTCAGCAAACTGAAGTGGCCATTGTTAATGTATTTCATGTGGTGTTTTCTATATTTCACCTTTCATAACTGCTGGATCAAAAAATTAATTTGAAGATTCTATAATTTAAAGTAGATCTTTAAAAAGGCCAAGAATATCTCACACTAAATAAAAGAGTTTCTAGAGATTACAATGTATTTCATTTAAAATTTTCCATTGAGATAAGGTTTGTATATCTGTATGGGGTGGATACAATACATGTACATGACATATAATGATCAAATGATCAAATTTTACCCCTTATGGGGTACAATACATGTATATAATGTATAATGATCAAATCAGGGCCCATCTCCAGAAACATAAATCATTTTTATGTGTGGGAAGCTTTCATACACTTCTCATTATTTTGAAATATATGACAAGTTGTACCACCTGACGGATTACAAAGCACAGGACTAATTCCTCCTCAGTGCCTGCACTTGTGTGCCAGCTACGCCGCTGCATTCCATCCTTCCTCCTCTCTACCCTGCCCAGTCTCTAGCGACCACCTGCTCCTCTAGGAGACCACCTTTGCAGTTTTCACTAGCACAAGATGTGGCATTTCTCTGTAGTGCCTGGCCTATTCCCACATATGCACCTCATTTCTAAAGAGCTGGACTCGCTTAACCATGCTCTGCCATGACGAAGGCATGTGTACTCATATAAGAAGTGCTAGGGACTCTGCCTTTGGGGAGTTTGCATGCTACAGAAAGAAATAAGACACATACCACCAAATAGTCTATGAACAGGATAGTAAGTTTTGTAATTGAGGAATAAGCAGTCAGACAAGCTGGAGCTGCTAAAATATTAAGAAAACCAAACATGCTCTGAAAGAGCGCACATTTCCTGTGCTTTGTTTCTAAGGTTCGCACTCAGCCAATGACGACCTTGCTTCCTCCCTCACTGGGAAAATGGGAGCAATGGAAAAGGAACTTCCATTAAAAATCACTGTCACTGCTCCCCACTTGCACCTGTGCGATCAGCTGTGTATTGATCCTGCGCCGCACCTTGAGTCTGGAATGTCCCAAAAATCCTCACGTATTTGGAAGGTGATTGGTTGGACTCTGAGGGATGATTGCATCAAGTGAATCAAATCTATTGATATCTCTGTGGTGTTAAGAGGTCAGACCTGGCTGGGAGGGACAGTCTATTGAGCATGTGGTTGGGAAGGATATATTCTGCCAGCCGAGGATGCACAGGCTGACTGAGACCTTCTAAACCATGAGGTAAAATAAACGCACCCTCCCTTAAGTTGTGGGTGTTGGCTATTACAACCCAGCAGTGAGAAAGTAATTAAGACGCACGAGTTACCGTGGATGGCCTCACATCACAATTCAAGGCAAAGTCCTCTGTTTCTCCTTCAGGTCACTTTCCCTTTCAATGACATTTCTCCAGCAGTATGTCCTGCATGACTGAATCTTCTTTTTGTTGGCTTGCACTCATCACCAACATGCAGGGCATAACTTATTCTATCACATGAGGACACACTCCACTCGGTCTTATTTTCCTTTCCATGTGAAACCATTTTGCCTTTTTCACTTGAAGAAACTAATCAGAAATTTTTTGTTTCTAATCTCCAAAGGACTTCTGTGCATTCTGTTAGGATGCTTCCTTCTTTATCCACCAAAAAGTCTTTTGCCAATCCTTCTTCGATGGGTGCCTTCTCAGTTCTCACCTTCGCCTTTCCCCACTTTGTGGCAGCACTACCGGTTGCTCTACTTGAAGCCTTCCCTCACTTGGCTTTGCATATACCCCAGGCACTTGGCCTCTCTAACCTTCTGTCCCCTCTTATCTAGGGTCCTCAAATTATTTCTCATCATCTGACCTCAACACCAAGTCCCGGGACTCAACCCTTCGGCCGCATCATCTTGTCCTCCTCATTCTTACCTTTCACGTTCTTCTCCAATCTTGTGACTTTAAAGGTCATCTTAAACCAACGCCTCCTGCCTCATGGTCCTTTAGAGTACATACTCAGTAGGGTTGTCAGATTTAATAGGGATGCCCCAAAGTGGGAATTTTAGAAAACCAATAGGCAAATTTTAGTTTAATTCCATAATGACATATCTAATAATCTAAATTTCTAGCTTAACTAGGAATCCTTATTTTTCTTAGAAGCCTACAACTTGACCTCTCAATTTTGATATCTGAGAAAACACCTCAAAACGTAAGTTATACAAGCGAGGCTTGAGTCATTTCTACCAGTCCAATTCCTTTCATTGTCTTCCTTTTCTTCGTTTCTTTCAGTTTTTAGACCAAATATAATTTAGTCTCCTTAACCATGTCTTTTATTTACATCCACTGGTGAGAAGTCATGTTGTATTGGATCTAATTTCAAATAGCACATATTTAAAATCTGGCCTTTGCTTACGGCCAACTGCTACTATCCTGGACCAATCTGCCACCAGATCCTAATGGTCTCTCGCCTTCTTCAATCTGTTCTCAAAAACAGTAACCTAAATGCATAAGTGGATAGATAAAGATAGGTTGTCTATATAAAATCTGCAACTGTTTCATAAGTAGTACCAACCCTGAATTTAAATCTTTTCAATAAAAGTAATTGAAGTTTAACCGTGTCCAGACTGCTTTCACCATACTTTTTACAGTAAGACTCTGCCACTCACTAATGGCTTATCTTCTAAAATTGGTGCTAGAATTGGCTATATCATTATGTATTCCTAATTTGCATTCTGAAGTCTCATGGTAGCAAACATGGCAAAAAAGTCCTGGTGACCTAACCAAATTCCAAGTCTTTAAGGATTTGAAAATTTTAAAAGGTCAACAATTAAAATAGTTGTTAAACGTTATTTTTCTCTTATTTTCCCACAAAGTAAAAATAGATAATAATACTTATTTAACATTAACTATATACTAAACCTGGTCCTAAGAGTTTTGTGAAAAGTCTACAATGCTCTCTTACTATTTCATTATAAGGAACAGAAATGTTAACACAACTGTAATCTGATACAGCCTAAGATCCAAACTCAGCAGCAAAGTTTTGAGTTGACATTTTTAAATAATATACTACATACATATGGCTTAAACAAATTAGAAGTACCTTCACCCAAGTTGTTCAGAGTCCTCGGTTTCTTTATTTATTTGAAATTGTTTACCTAAAACTTCCTATGGCAATAGCTTTCTCTGTCATCAGAGGAAAAAAATGTCAATAAATCTTAAAATATAAATTAGCTACTGAAACACACACACATACATACACACACACACTTCCAGGACATGAAAAGACAATGTTCACCCTGACAGCATGCAGAGATATGTTTAAAAGATTAGAACTCAGTAATTATGCTTTTCTGACTCCTTGAAATTATGTTGATTAAACGATGCAACTATATTCTAAAGCCTGACAATTATTACAATGAGTTAAATATCATGGCTTAGTTTTATTAAGGGGTCTCTCATGTGATGCTAAAAAGGATTATGCAGCTGTCCTGGATCCTTTCTGGAATCTCACAAACTCTAGAGGAAGGTTGGCAGAAATCCACAATGGAAGCCATTTACAAAGGAGCCCTGCATTCCTGAGTACTTTGTTGGCCACATAGGAGAAAATTTTCCAACTTGAATAAAGACCTTAAGTAAAAAATATAACCAGCAAAGATGAGTCAGATCTGGAGTTGAGATCTACTGTGCTTATTTATTTGGCCATAGGAAAGTTAATCATTACCTAAGGTCCTTGAGCAGCTTTCTCAATAAGATTAGCTCATGGAATTATTCGTGAATCACACCACACAATGACCACAAGACACAGTGGCCTTAGTCCTGTGGGCATTTTGCTTCTCTCTCTGACAGCTTTCATTATTTTTAATGAAAAAAAGAACAGGATTTTAAAAACACAATTGCATTATATGCAATTTCACCAGAGTGATCTAACTGAGAAAGTGTTGCATTTTTGAGGCCAAAACATTGACTCAATCCTCTTAAAAGACACAAAGGGCCAGATTCACTTTGTCATGCTTCCAAATAACAAAACAGGTAATGAGTAAACTATTTTTGTTTCATTCTCAACTAATGAGCAACATAGTCTTTGAAAAATTAGAGGAAGACAACTAGCATATCTACTAGACAAAAATAAACAATTTTGATCTTTTGACTAAATAGAACACATGACTTGATTTTATTTCACCCTAAAGTAAAACCAGTGATGTTGAATGAAACCATTAAACTACCATGTACTGGTGCTCGATATTTCTGACTCTAGTACAATAATTTCATCAACATCAAAAGACAATTAAAATATCAAAGTATTATTGAACAAACTGAGAAAAGTAGAACATCACCTTTGCCACAGTCAACGTTTCCTCTTATGGTACTGTGGATCTGGAGCATCCCCCAAAGCCTCATGTTCCTATAGATATTGTGCAGGGTTGGGAGGAGAGGTGTGGCTGGAAGGGGCAGATGCTTGGGGCTTGGCCTGGGGGGAGAGGGTGTGTTGGTATGCCCTTCTTCCCAGACTGGCCACAGTTCCGCCATGCTGCTGTGAATATTTCTGCCTCCCAGATTACTGGCTCTGGCTCTGGCTTTAGCTGCTGCCCCACCATGTGATTCCAACATTTTCCAAAAGTCCGGCCATGAAGGAACTGAGACCTTCTGAAACCATGTGCTGCAATAAATTTTTCCCCCTAAGTTGTGGATGTTAGGTATTCGGTCACAGAGACAAGAAAGGAACTAAGATACCCACCATTACTGTCCTAGTCACTTGCTTGCTATCTGTCACCACTGGTATTTACTAAGAAGTGCTTGATGCCCTATATAAACTTTAAAAATGCGTAAGATAAAATTATTACCAAAATCGTGAGCCAGAGTTTTTGAATGTCACTATCTTAGCAACTTATTCATTGCTGGAACAAGTTACCCAACACCCACAACTGAAGAGAGGAAAGATTTATTTTAGCTCACATATTCAGAAGGTTTCATTTCATTCATGGGATACAGGCAATGGTAGACGCATGTGGCTGAGGCCCAGCAGGAGGCTGTTCATGGCATAGTGGACAGAAAATGAAGGACAGACATGGCATATATCCTTTGAGGTCATGCTCCAACCCTATGCCCGGTAAGCCCCAGCAATCCACCCCTTCAAATCAAGCCCTATCTATTAACAGTACAAGAAATGTATAGGATTCCACAACATCCAAATGCATGAGGATTTTGGAGGATATTCCAGATCCAAACCACAATGGTCACTCTTGTCAAAAAGAATGTCACTTTAGATACTAAGCAAATTACAGCCTGAGTTTCATTTTTATGCTAACAATCATCAGTATGTGTTTACACACAATTGTGATGGGGTGCTTCATATATAATGACAGTAAAAATTTACCACAGCATGAGAATTTTTCTTTTTTCCCCATTTTATTGATATGTACAAGTGTAAAATTTAAGGTTTACAATGGGGTTGAGCATTTTGTGCACATACGTATCTTGTCAAGGTGACAAGGGCCTTTCCGCTCTTCTTTTGTCCCTCCCCCTACTCTCCCTGCCCTCCCTCCACCCCCTCCCTGCCCCCCTCTTTCACTTTGTCTTTCGCCTTAAGTTCTATGAGATAGTTGTGGTCTGGGTCTCTCATACCAGAGAGATCATTCGAGCTAGAACATGGAAGTCACCAAATTACCCATCAACAGACCAATGGATACACAAATTGTGGTATTTATACACAATGGAATACTATGCATCTGTAAAGTCCAACAGCGTGGAGGTTTTTACAGGCAAATGGAAGAAACTTGAGAACATCATGCTTAGTGAAGCCAGTCAGAAGCAGGAGAATTTTTCTTAAGAAATGTGGTTACACTGGAATACAGTCATAAATTCTTCAGTCCTTTTACCTTGAGTAGTGAAAGCCAATTGAGGTATTTCAGAACAATAATGATTAGCTAACATATTTGGGTGCTTACCGTCAGATAGATTCCACGAACATAATATAATTCACTCAAATGTGACAAGCTATAGTAGCTTTCAGGCAAAATTTTAGACTAACAATTGAGCACAGGTTTATCTGACTTATTTGTCTTACTTTTTTATCACTGTGACTCAGTACCCAACATGCACAAATGAGGAGAGGATAAGTTTTATTTTAGCTCACGATTTCAGAAGATCTCAGTCCATTTATGAGTCGGCAGCTGCAAGCGGTGGCATCACATGGCAGGGCTGGAGCGAGAGCCAGAGCAGGTGCCACAACGCTCTGCTTGAATGCAGCACAGACAAGTAGCTTTGGGGGAGTTGTTTGGAGATAACAAGAGTTGGACAGAGTAAATGAAAGGCATGACAAGTAGGCCCAAAGATGCCTCAATGTCAGACCTCAATTAGCCTGTTAGTTTTCATTTTACTTCTGTGGTACCATGAAATAAAACCACTAAGTAAAATATCAGCCAAGCAATTGTTAGTCTAAACTTTTGCCTGAAAGCTACTAAAGCTACTGTATACATATATACACAGATATATATATATATATATATATATATATATATATATATATTTATATATATATATATATTTATATATATATATATTCTACTATAGCATGTTAATATGTTTTAATATTTCCAGCTTTAATTCTTTAGAACAGTTGGGGTTAAAAAATCAGGCTTATACTATAAAATACAGTAATAACCATTGATTAAAACAAATACCTCACAACAGAGGACATACAAATAAAATCCATTCGACATCATTTGTTATTAGAAAAAATGCAAATTTAAATCACAATGAAATACCATTAACTAATAGAAATCTACTAGAATGTCTAAAATTAAAAGTTCTAACTATAACAAGTGTTGGTAAGGCTACAGAACAGCTGGAATCTTTATACAACACAGAATGGAAAGGTGAAATGGTACAGTACTCAAAGAATAAAAGGAAAAAGTGTGTCAGGGAACCAAGGTAGGTCCTCTGGAGGGCAGCCCCATGCTACGCAAAGCAGAATCTTCATTGCTGATCTGTTTTGAAAACTAGAACATATGGTTTAATTTTAAATTCTGGGGTAGAATACACACATGAACACCACACACGTGTATGTGAGTGTGTGAGTCTGTGTACGCATATATGCATGCATGCATGTATTTTTGCCCTAACCTTTGCAATAAACCTAGTCCTAGCCCCAACATTAACCCTGACCCTACACCTATCCCTTGCCCCAACCCTTGCAATAAAGCTAAGCCTAACAGAACCCCCACCCTAACATTTACCCTGGCGCTATTCCAAAAGCTAGGCCCAAACTTAGGCCTAGCTATTACTGTAGCCCTAACCCTAACCCTAGACCAAATTTAATTTCTACCCCTTAACCCTCACCCTTAATCAGGCCCTAGACGTGAACCAAGTAATAAAGCTAACCCTAGCTGGATTTTAATAAGTCATGGTCTCCAGAGTTTTTTTTTTTTTTTCTAAACCTAGGCCTCCCCAAATCCTAGCCCAAGGCCTAAACATGACCTTAATCCTAACACTGACACTAACCCCAGGCATTGGCATAGCCCTAGCCCTAATCCTAGCATTAACTCTCACCCGAGCACTAGCTATAGTCTTAAGCCTAGGAGTAACACTGTCCTTCATGTTAGCACAAGCTGTAGGCCCAAAGGTAGCCCTGCAGCCAAAGCTAACTCGAAACCTAATCCTAGCCCCAACGTTAACCCTGCCCCTACACCTCTCCCTTGCCCTGACCCTTGCAATAAACTTGAGCCTAACCCGAACACCCACCCTAACATTCACAACGGCCCCACTGCGAAAGCTAAGCTTTTTCCTGCCCTTAGTCCTCTCTCCAACTCCTAGAGAAATGCCTCAACAGGACCTTAAACCTAACACTAACATTAACCCCAGCCCTAGCCATATCCCTAGCCCTAATCCTATTGCTAACTCTCACCTGGGCACAACCCCTCCCCCACCCCCAAAAGTTTCATGTTCTTGTGGATATTATGTACTGTTGGGACATCGGCCGGGCTGCAAGGGGCAGATGCTTGGGACCCGTCCTGGACGGGTGTGTGCTGATTCCACCCTTCCTCCCAGACTTGCCTCTGTTCTGACCTGCTATGATCACCTCTGTCTCCAGAGCACTGGCTCTCGCTCTGGCTCCAGCTCCAGCCCCGCTGTGTGATTCTACCATTTCCAGCATCCAACCCATAAACAGACTGAGATCCTCTGAAACTTTGAGCTGTAATGAATCTTTTCCTCCCCTCATTTATGCATGTTGTGTATTGAGTCACAGACAACTGATGTTAGTCCACACTCCGCTATTCTCTGTTATTACATCTCACACAAAGACAGTCATGGGTGAGAAGCTCACTAACAGTTAACGAAGAATTTTTTATAACCCAGGGCCACTGTATCCTCAAGATTTAAACGAGAGGAACTAAGAGCTCTTTCTACTTAAATAAAAATTTACAAAAACAAAATACATGTATTTTCATGTTTATCTTTGTGCAACTTCATTCTTAGTCTTGACTTCTCTTGATTTTCAAAACAATACAACTCTCTATGTGGGACCCTGACCAGGCCTGGGATGATTGTAGTTAGCAGTGGCGCATACCCCGATAATCTCGATGCTCAAGGTGAGATTGGCAGGTGTGGGGCCACTCCCTCTTATCTCATGCCTAGGATGGGCCACAGCTCATCATACCCAAATTCCTAACCTTCCCCTGCTTCCAGACACTTATCAGAAATTATGTGGTCAGATTTCACAAAGACCTGCCATGCAAGTTAGGCTACTTTCAGACTCCAAATACCCCTAATCAGTGTACGACTTTTGTCCTGTTACCTGGTGGACCCACCCCCCTTAAACTCTTTATAAGCCTGGCCCTCACCTCCAATAAATGAGCTGTTACACTGATTCGGCCTCCCGGATGTGATTCCGTGGTACTCACACCACTGGAGACCCTGTTCCCCCAGACTTTGCTGGTTCCTGGTCACTGGTGGCCAACGGTGGCCAGGTACCCCCGGATCCTGACATCTATATAGTAGAAGCTACAATTGTTTCCCTTACAGAGGAGAAAACAAAGAAAGAAAGAGGTTAAGACATCTCACTAGGATCACCCCTTGTAGCAAAGACAGGAACCACCCTAGACAACCCGAGTCCACAACGCTGTTCCAGCTCCTGTCACACCGCATTCTGAGAGCAGGTACACGTACTCTCAACAACTGTGAGAACAACAAAAGCACGGTGAATATCTGAGAAAATTCTGTTTCCTTACATCTACTAACCGTTGTCCTGTTTCATGATACCTGAATAAAAGCTTTGTATGAACAAACAGTTTATACAAAAAAAGTGCTAATGACAATATTTTAGAAGTTGGTGTCTATTCATCCACCGTCAATGAATAATAAAACTTGCATCTTCATCAACATCTGCTTAAAACAACTTTTCTCCTTTCCTAATTATGTTCAGAAGTAGCTGGAGTAATATAGTAGGAGTTTTATATATTTCATAAAATCTAATGGCCTTCCATCTGTTCTAAGAAAGATATTTTATTAAGTGCTGAGTTATGAAGCTTAAGATTATACAGAGATGTTTTCCTTTGTGTTTTCTCATGCATGTGTTTCTGTATTATTACTGTCCGCTTTTGTTTTTTTGTGCCAGATGTAGCACTTCTTTGTTATTTCATTAACATTTTAGGTGCGCAGTAAAATCTAAAATTTTAATAAGATGATAGTCACTTGAAGTAAGTACTAAATGTTCCAAATGTTAATGTTTCTGAATTAAAAAAAAAAAAAAGTGCTGCACCATCCTTTGGCCCTTAACTCTGAGATCCAGGTGTTCTAACAAGTAAGCATTTGAAATACAAGATTTAAAACACTTCTGTGTAACAGAAATATCAGAAATGATTTTATACAATGTTATGGCAAGGTCCCTGATAATTTTATACATACTAGACTGTGTCTTGATTGTTCCCTAAAAAAATGTTGTATTCTTCTAATACATTTGTCATTAGATGAAAATTTATTGAATTGCTTTGCTATAAGGGGAAAATAAAAAGCCTGTTAGATAGATTATTGGATTTATTAGGCTGAGTAAATCTACTTTGGAATAATAAAAATCTTATTGGATCATTAAAAACCAAACTATGGTATATTTGTTTTTACAATTTTACTTCACGTGCTTAGTGCTACACTGACATTTTTAGAACTTCATAAACTTTCTTACCTTGTAATACCTAAACCATTAGGCTATAAAATAGTTTTATTTCTTTCCAAAATTTCTCAAGCATGTCAGTAACCTTAAAATCCTGTGACTTTGCTGTTTTTGTAAGCAGGAAGTAATCATAACTCAAATATATTTTCAATTCCAAACTAATCATTGAGAAAAATGAGCAACTCACTTTTCTATGTGAACTAAATGGCCCATGTTTCGGGATCTAGAAGAAACTACTGTAACTAAATTCCCTGGTTTCCGCGTAGTTGGTTGAAAAAAAGAATAGATGCTGGAGACAGGAAGACCTCCTTTCGGGGCTCACCTCTGGTCCCCCTTCCCCACACCTGCCCCAGTCTATTGTCTTGGAAAAGATTTCACCTTTTCAACCCAATTTTTTACGTCTGCATTCGTTCAGTAATACCAACATGGTATCACCACAGAGAGACGTGTAAGGATTGCATAGCTCGCTGCCTAGGGTGCACTAAGCCCTCTAAGGAGAAGAAGCCATGACCGTCTTCACCCTGCTACTGTATCCCGTCTTTCGTCTTATCTTGGCTACAGTCTTTCATGGATTCATGGCACGATGAGACGGAATGTTCTGTCATTCTGGAAGCATTTTGCTTGATTTCCCAGACAGCAGGCCTTAAATAAGAATCCAGTAAGCTCTTGAGCATTAGGTGCTCTCATTCTAAGGAAATATTTCCAATATGTCAATCTAGCACATAATTCTATGTGGCCATGGCCTAAAGTACATTTCAATATATCTCATTATAAATAAAGTGGCTTGAAGAAATAAAGATCACTGTGAGAGAATTCTATTAAAATTCGTACTAAATAAACTGGATGAAGTAAGAAATGTTCTGCAAGGGCAAATTCCCAAAACTGACCCCGGAAGAAAAAGAAAGTCTAAAAGAAGTAGTAGTAGTGAGATCCACCCAGTAATAGAAAAGAACTCAACAGAGAAAAATCCAGGACCCAGTCGTTTCGTTGGTGAGTTCTAACCAGTTAAGGAAGAAATAACATGAACCCTTCCCAAGCTATTTCTAAAAGAAAGGGGAGTCATTTTTGACTCATTTAAGGGAGCCAGCATTATCTTACGATTAAAATTAGATAAAGACAGAACATGGAAGGAAAAAGAAGAAGAAAAATCCTGCAGGTCAGTATTTATGTATCAGTCATTTCTTTTTCACGTCCCTGGGGAAAAAATACCGGTACTGAAACTTAAACAAGAGGTTTGTTTTCCTCCATTTCGGTCCTTGGTCGCTTGGATCCAATGAGGAGCGCGGTGGAGGCAAAGCAGAGAATGAAGGGAGGTTCCGGAGCAAGAACACGATCAAACAATAAACAGAAGAAGGAAAGAATAGAGTGGAATCCAGCCTTCCGGTCACGGCCCCAGCAACCTGCCTCTCCACCCAGGCCTTGTCTCTCAAACACAAAATGAAACTTTTTAAAGAAATCTTAGATCTAAAAAACACAGATCTTAATATAACATTTTGCTCTTAGAGCCTAAAATTCTAGCACCCATCTCATTCTACAAAATGCATGAAGCAGGTGCTGGAGGAACGGCTCAGTGGTTAAGGTGCTGGCCAAGCAAACACTAAGTCAAGCGCTAAGTACCAGAGTTTGATTCCCCAGCACCACATAAACTGGGCGTGGTGGTGCACTCCTGTAATCCCAGCACTAGGAAGGCTGAGGCAGGAGGACTGCCATGAGTCCAAGGCCAGCGTGGGCTCCTTAGTGAGTTCAGGACCAGCCTGGGCTACAGAGAGAGAGACCTTGTCTCAAAAAATAAAAAATTAAAAAAATAATAAAAATAAAACCAAAAAACCCCCAAAACAAAAACGTGAAGCAAAGACTGAGCAGTGATCCACCATAGGACCCTGTTCAGTTCTTACTTCCCTCATGTTGGGTGGACATTGGACACCAATTCTGCATGCCTAAGAAGAAACTAAGGATTCAAACAACTCAATGCTCAATGCAAAAAAAAAAAAAAAAATGGACCTTGAACCTACCTCAGTGTCCTTTGTATGTATTTAGATTTGGGCTTTTTAACTCTCTGTTTTGGTACCTTTCTAATTTGAGTGGCTCTTTCGACTTTAACACATCTGCTTGCAGGCTCTCGTGTTTTCCAGTCCTTCTTCATTTCTTTCTCTGGTGCTTCTTTCTTTGTCTTCCTTTTACCTGATGATATTTATTTTTCTTTGTCTTCAGTTAGAATCTTACTTTTCTCTGTCCTATCAACCTTTCTTTTTTCTTTCTTCTCCAAACTTATTCTGTTTTCAAGCCTCCATCTCCTTACCCTATCATTCTTACTATTACTATGAATCATTAATAGTTTAGAGCTATTTCACTTAATAAAAATAAAAAATGCTAATTAGTTATGTATAGTGCATTAGTTTGAGTTCTTCAAAAGGCAGAATTTAAAGATTTTATAGCAAAACTGATCTATTAGGAAGGCTTACAAATCCGAGGATAGAGATGGCTGCTCAGCTGCGAGGCAGATCTCCCGGCCAGGACTGCCATCCAGCCCGTGAGGTGAGAGTCTGCTGCAGATCTCGGCTGTTCGAAGGACAACGGCAAATACTGGAGCCTGAAGATCGTCGACTGAAGATCAGTGATGGGCAGACAGGCGCAAGTGGAGACTGAAAAAAAATCTGTGATGAAGATCTGCAATGTGTCTCAAGCCAGCATCCGTAGACAATTGCGAAGGCGAGAGCTTTCCCAGAAGAATAAGCTGTACCAAGCTTCCTTCTTCCTTTCAGACCGTTGGCATTCCAGTTGGACCTCCCACATTTGGGTGGGTGCTCTTCCCTCCTAGGCCTGCCCACAAATCACTCCCACTCAAATCCAGGCTGGTTCTCAATTCCCAATCTAGGGCTGGTTCCCAAACCCTAATCCTAATGCAGGCATGGTTCCTAATTCCCTCAAGTTGACATGATCTCTTCAACAGTCACACATAGAATATTAATGTAGATTTCTTTTCTATTATTGATAGCTGTGTAGTGTTGCTTTAGATCATTCCAATAAGTTACTGCTTGTTTTGTATAGATAATTCTATTAATAGTATAAATCACATTTCTGACATTAAGAATGGAATTACTGTATAATTTAATTGGATGTTGTGATATATAAATAATTGTTTGGTCTTAGATAATTCCGTTACTGTTGAACCCTTTCCTACTGTTGATGGTGGCATAGTGGCTGGACCCTACTAAGAATTAATAGCTTTAACTATGTAATTTAGTCTAGACAATTATCACAGACTTCTTTGTTATTATTAATGGTAATATAATGTTGCCTTTAGTAGATCTTTTCAGTAGGTCAATATTTGGTTTATTTAAGTTCTGTCTTAATAGTTCAGACCATACATAAAATGTTAAGGGTAGAATACCTGCAGCATTTAACTGGTTATTATGACATTTCGATATTTGATTTTGTCTTTTATTACCACCTCATGGCCGAATCTGTTTACTTTGTTAACAGTGGTGGAGAGGTTGACCTCATTTTCCACTGCGTGCCACGTAGCTGATATCAGTGTGATCTATATTTAGCCTCACTAAAACATGTAGGGCATCAGGAAATTCAGAGAAGGCAAGACAGTAAGAGACAGTAAGAAGACTCTCAAATTTAATACCCAAGTGGGTTAAAAGCAAACATAAATCCCCAAAATACAAAAACAAAAACACCAAAGTAGCAACACAAACTAACCAAACATATTCTCAGTTGGGACAGGGTTTTTCTACTCCAGCTGATCCGCAACTCTTAGCAGTAGAATGATGAGGGGGAAGAGGCAACAATAAACCTAAAAAAGTGCTTAATTCCTCAAAAGCTGATCTCATGGTTCTGCCTGCCATGTTTCAGGATGAAGATGTGGAAGACACAGTGTTACCCTAAATTATTTTTACTCAGAGATCTCTGCAAGGACTGAATATCTTCTCTACTTTCAGGATAAAGAGAATTGACCATCTAGCCCTGAGAAGGGAGCTCCGCTCATATTTACTTGGGGAAAATAACAGTACCGTGAGTGGAAGAAACAATTGGTGAATCAACTACAGAGAATCAAAAACAGACTTGGAACTTACGTAACGATCGATTAAGGTAACAGAATGCAGATGGATGAAAAACAAACTTACAAAGCAGAATGCTTGCTTATCAATTGGGCTGGTAAGAATAGATGGAGGCTTGCTTTTTTTATTTCTGCTTTGCAATTGTTCCATTTGTACAATGTTGAAGCAGTATCTTGACATCAAGGCAATGGGACAGGGCACAGTCCTGGTTAATAGTCCAGGAGGAGAATCAACTCTTGCATTCCCACACTTACCCATGGCTTTCACCCTAGTGCTGGTTTCTTTTGCTGAATAAACTGTTGAATTTGACAAAATTAAAATTGTTGATGCTTGGTGTTATGTCTTGTGCAGTAGGTGCTTGGTTTAGAAAGTACTTGCATAAGCAGAATGAAGAAAGAACCAACAGAATGAAAACAAAAACTAAATCTGCCAGTAATTCATCAGACAGGTAACATCTAGAATAGAAAAGACCTGAAAAAAATAGACTTCTCAAAATAAAAGGCCTAATTAAAAAATAAAAAGTTGATATAAACAGTTCTCTGAAGAATGCAAATGTCTTGCCAATAAATACATTAAATATGTTTGGTATTTTTAGCTCTTAGAGAAATGCAAATAAAATAACACTAAGGTCCCATCTTAGCCTGGTTAAAAAAAAATGCTTAATTTTTGAGAATTCAAAAAGCAACAAATTCTGATAAGACTGTAGAAATAAAGAGACCCCCCATATTGTTGGTGGGCTGTAAACAGGTAAAAATTTTATGGAAATCAGTATGGAGATTCAAAACAAAACCTGAAAATAGATATTCCACTTGACTCAGCTTTAGCTCTTTGAGTTATCATTCCCAAAGAGTTAAAGATACTGTGTAACATTGGTGCATGGATACCCACTTTCATAGCAGCACAACCCATACTAGCTATATCCTAAAGGAGTGCATGTGTCCATCAACAGATCAGTACATAAAGACAGTGTAGCATATGTGCAAAACAGAGAATTAATCTGTCATAAAGAGAGAAAAATGTGAGTCATTGCGTGAAAATGGATGCACCTTGAAGACCATCATACATAGTGAATTCAATCTCAGATACAGCAGCTTATATTTACATAGCTTTTTTAAATATGAGAAACCCAAAGTATAAATAATTTAACTGTTTAATGTGATATAGTTCAGACTATTGATTCAGGGTGCTGAGTTTTATGCAGTACATGTTTTGTTAAGAAAGTACTTGCATAAGCAGAGTGAAGAAAGAACCAACAGAAATGGAAAAAATCTGCCAAATTAATAACTTTGGGTTTCTCATATTAGGCTGATAGTAGGAAATAGGTAGACTTTGCAGAAAGGGAGAGAAGATAAGGAGAGGTGGTAGGATGGGAAGGAGGAGAGGGAAATAAAACTGATTAAGATGTAAAAACTGCATTTAGTCCACCTCTGAAAGTCACCAAAGTCTTAACATTGTAGAACTGCTCGAAAGTTCAAGTCCAAATTCCATGCAGGGATTCAGTATAAACCCTTATTTTGGCACTCCCTTAAAAAATCAGAAAGAATGATAAGTACTTCCAACATACAATAGCAGAAAGTAAAAAAAAAAAAAAAAATCCTATCTCAATAGGGATGAATGCGGGATAGAAAGGAATCTGATTAAAACAAGACTGAAACACGGTAAGGCAAAATTTAATCTTGCAATTCTCGTCATGCATTGCAGACGACTTGTGGTGGAATATGAATTCCAAAGGGCTTGGCCAGCTCTACTGCCATTGCCTTGCTAGTTTTACCCCACGTGACTTCTGTCTTGGCTGATTCTCATTGCCAGTGACCACCTGTTGCAGATATTCAACCACACGGCCATCTTCCCCTTGTTGGGGTCTCCACTCCACCTTTTACTCTCACTAACCTTAACTCCCCTTTCAAAGGCCCACTGCTTGGCTTCAGAGTTTTTTTATTTTTTTTTTCTGAAATCTAATGGAAGTCTCTGACCCCACAACACTTTCATTCTGTAACGAAAAACATCACTAAATTGCTAAAGCTAAGGTCTGCTTCCAGTGGGAGCAGTAGACAGGGCTTTTTGGACCATGGGTACAATGGTTTCTGAGTGCATGCATAGCTGTGCATTGGTCAAATGATTCCTGGCCAATCAATTCTTAGTCAACACTTCTTAAGCAGAGTCCCATAACTCTTTTCTCAAATGAGAGGATTTTTACTCTTGCACTTTAAGTTTGTGATAGGTTAGTGCTCATAGATTCCTGAAATACTTTGAAATCATTTTTTCTGTCATTCTGATACAGGAAAAACTTGGACTATTTTTAATGCTAATCTTTTTAACAATCCTGTCCTCCTTTTCCCCAGTGTTGCAAATGCTTCCTATAAGGACATCAGCAGAATTTTCAAATCATTCAACTCTGGTTTTGGCTCCCGATTCTCATTATTGTTCTGGCTAAAAGTATCCAACAATACTCATGCCAAGCCTAAACTCCGGGTTGCCTTGAAATTTTCTTCACCAGATTAATAGGTTTGTCACATTTAAATTCAGCCTCACACAAAGTCTTAGGACATGAGCACAATGTAGACAACTTTTTTTTTTCCCGGAATGTAATACACGTGGCCTCCAGTCCATCTGAAAACAGAGTCCTCATTCCTAACTGAAACACCAAGCCTGGCCCTTGCTGTCCGTTCTCCTATCAACACTCTGAGCTTCTAATCTCTAACATGCATCACCCATCACACTCTACCTACAGCAGCCTAAAATTTCTCCAAATCTATAGAAACTTCTTCCAAAAGCTTTAGAATCACACTGGGAGGTAGTCAGAGCAACAACTGCACTCCGGCTACCAATTTTTTTTTTTGAGTTGGTAATTTGTTTGGCACTAGGATAAAATATAAAACATCAAAAAATTAAAGAAGAAAGGTTTATTTTGGCTCATAGTTTCAGTCAGTTCAGTCCATACAGAAAGAGCATGGTAGATAAGGGCCCAACAGAGAAAAATCTGTTCAGATTATGGTAATGGTAAAGTAGAGAAAGAAGGTGGATCTGGGGACAAGTGTGACCTACATGTAATTTAGATTACATTGAAAACATGGTTTTAATACTCAATATTGTTAACAGTAGCATAGGTGAAAAAACTCTTAACAAAGTTAATATCAAACAGAATCTAACAGCATATTGAAAGGATTGTTCACTAATGCCAAAGTGAAATTTATTCAAGACGTAAGAGGACAGCTCAAAATATAAAAAAACAGTTAAAGTAATACAATGAATAGTAGATTGATAGGTAATGAAACACTCACGGGATCATCTCCATTAGTACCAAAAGTCATTTGATAAAATTTAACTCTTTCATGTTAAAAACATTCAATAACAGAAATAAAAGAGGATCTCATTAATGTAACAGGCTTTATGAGCCATTCATACCTAAGTCATAATCGTTATGCATTGGATGTATACCTCTAAATTTCATACATCAGAACTCTAAACCTTAGAAATGTAACTACATTTGCACATAAGGCCTTAGTGAGATAATTAAGTTTAAATCAGGTGATAAGTACAGGACCCTAATGTAATCAACTGCTCTAGATATAAGAAGAACAAAACCAAAACCAAAACCTCTAGCAACGCATAGGGAAAAAAAGGTGTGAAAGCTGTGAGAAACTAGCCATCTGCAATTCCAGATGACAGCTGAGAACAGGCCAAACTGGACAGCTTGCTCTGGTGAGCTAGCAACCAAAACTATGAGTAAATAAATTTTCATTATTTAGCCATTCAGTCAGTAGTATTGAGTGATGAGAGCTCTAGCCCAATGGTGCAACACTCAACAGTGAAAGTGAGTTTTCCTTCTAGGAGAAGAGAAAAGGCACACCCACATTAGCACTGCTTCTCAATGTTGTACTAAAGTTCTAGTGAGAGCATGTAAACAAGGGAATTTAAGTTGAAAAAGGAAAAGGAAATTTTTTTGTATTTTGAAGGTGACATGATTCTATCTATAGCAAATCTCAAAAAAAATTTTAAAAGCTACAGGAACCAATAAACTAATTTATCAGTTGAACACTCCAAGATCAATAAAAAATTTAGTTGTGTTTTCATATACCATTGTTGTGGGAAATTCAAGAAAACGATGGCATTGTATCATATAAAATAATAGTTTGTGTAGGAATAGGTTTAACCAGGAAAATGAAACTGCAAACTACAAAATATCATGGAAAGAAATTGACGAACTTAAGTAGTGGAGTGAAATACCATATTCATGATAGGAAGATCCAGTATTGTTAAGATGATAGACAAAACTGCCCAAAGTTATCGCCAGATTCAGTGCAATCATTATCAAAATTGTCTTTTGATAAGGAACTTTTTTGTTTTTACAAAACTGAAAATCTGATTCTTGAATTAATGTGCAATTTCAAGAGACTGTATGGATAGAAGACTTATAGACAAGAGAGAAGATAGCTAGATAGATAATGGAAAGAAAATTAATGTTGAAGAACTCACACTCCCAATTTTAAAACTTACTATCCAGATACAGTAGTCAAATCACCATGGTACTGCCATAAGAATAGAATCATAAAAATTCAAATAGAATTGGAACTCCAAGACATAAACTGATGACTAATTGCCTTTTTAAATAAAAGATGTCAATATCTATTAATGGGGAAAGAATCGTTTCATCAATAAATGGTGCTAAAAAATGGATATCCATGTTCACAAGTTGGAAATTGGACCCTTATTTCAGACAAAATGTAAATATTAACTCAAAATGAAAAACTTGCTTAAATTTAAAAATTAAAACTATAAAACTTAGAAGAAAATATAGAAATGAAAGTCTGTGTGTGTATGTGTGGGGTGTGTGTGTGTGTGTGTGTGTGTGTGTGTGTGTGTGTGTGTAATGGACCTTAATCACAGTTTAAAACATTTGCATAGCAAAAATTATTATGAGGAAGGAAAACATGAGCAGAATGGGTAAAAACATTTACAAATCATATATCTAGTCTGGGTCTTTTACCTAGAATATGTAAAGAAGTTATAATAATAACAAGAAAAGGAAAAACCTAATTAAAAATGGGGAACCAGAAATGAATAGAAATTTCTCCAAAAATACATGAGTGAACAACATGCTGAGTGTCATTAGATACCATTTTACACTCATTAGAATATCTATAAACAAAAAGAAAGGAGTAAACACTGGAGAGGTCATGGAGAAGTCGGAACCTTCCGAAGTGGCCACAATGACAAGGGAAATGATGACCGTGTAAAATGGTAAATCATTTTGTGGTTCCCCAAAAACTAAACACAGAATTAGCATTTCACCCAACAATTCTACTCCTGGGTCTGTACCCAATGTATCAAAAACAGATGTTCAAATAAAAACTTCGACACAAAACTTCATAGCAGTACCACTCACAATAGCCAAATATCCACCAGTGGATAAGTAAGCTGACTGTGGCACATACATTTAATGAAATAGTATTCAGTCACAAAAAACCATGAATGCTGATATATTGTTATAACATGTGTGAATCTTGAAAACATTTTGCTAAATGAAAGAAGTCAAACTCAAAAGGTTACATATTACCCGATTTTATTCAAATCAAATATATAGAATAGTCAAATCTTTACAGAAGAAACAGATGATCATCAGGAGAGGGAGAAGAGGAATCAAGAATAACTGTTTAATGAGCACAGGATTTTCTTTCAGGATGAGAAAAAAAATGTTTTAGAGTTGGTAGTGATTGTGTGGCATTGGAAGTGAAGCAAAAGGCACCCGACTCGATATTTTTAATTTGTTGATTTCAAATTATGTATGCTTCACCTACGAATTTTAGGTAAAAGATAAATACATTGACTTTTCTAGACCACCACAAGAGCTGGTGACATTTTCTATATTTCAAAACTCTGTTGGAGTCAGTACCCTCCGCATCTATTATGGCAAACTCTGACCATTGCATCTAGGTTAAGGAGATGACATCTGAGTTGCCTGTGAGGTGTCTAGGACCTGAATCCAACAGGAAGAGAACCATAAATAACCTTGGAAATCTGAGTTCTCTTAGGTTCTCCAAGATGACTCTCCCCATTCCCATTTTTTTTCTTTCGTTGTGCAATACTACTTATTCCTGAACCACCCACCATCTCCACCATAAGAAAAACAAAAAAGTAATCTACTTCATTCTAGCTTCTCTATCTAAACCGCAACCATTAAAATAGTCGCCTTGGATGACAAGCAGCCAACCCAAGTCTCCTGTTTGTACATCTGCCACAGACCCCTGGCTGTCCAAGTTTCTCACCAGTCTTTCCAGACACACTTAGGTATCTTTTTATTCCTAGAGCCAAACTTGCTCATCTAGATTATGTGGCTTTATAGCTCTGATTCCAAACGTGAATTATTTTTGAGAATAAAGACATTCATTAGTATTATTGAAAGCCTACTTGGGATAACTTCTGATGCCCGTCTACTTGTTTCTGGCCCTGGGCTGTCATTAATCTATGCTGAGAACATTAAACCCTGTCCTCGCCATCTCCCTTTTCACAGGAATTTTTAATAAGCTTAAAAATGCTAATACACTCAGACATTCTAATCCTCAGCATTATGTCTATGTCCAAATATTTAGTTTATAAGGATAATACAAAGGGTTGCAGAAAGGAATGACAGGGGTTTTTGAATTTCAGAAAGGATATTACCAAAATGTGGCACTGGAAGTTATCCTGCAATTGTAAAATTTTCGGCTGTGAAATGTTGAACCAATACTTTACAAAGTGAGTCAGCAAAACGTTTTTTGTCACTTGGTAGTAAACATGAGTGCTTTCACAGAGACCTTGAACCTTGAGACATCCCTGCAGTGAGAAAAAAGGATGAAATCTAATGGCCTAACAGACTCTTTTTTTTAAAATCTATTTTTACTTTGTTTTCTAAGTTATTAAACTTTCAACTCCTAGTAAAAATAAATTTTCCCCAAACAGTTACTTCTGTACTAATGACTAGCAATTGTATGGTAGTAAGACAAAGTTCTCTCCAGTGCTTCGCTTGATAGAGAAAAGAGTATGGATGGCATCACCCTCATGTTAGAACCAAGAAGTCTTAAAGTCGATGAGCTTAAACGATTATCTGATAAACCACAGATCTGGAAGTGAAACCTGGACCCTCTGATCTTCCCATTCTTTAAAATCTTTGTACATTTCTCAAATGTCGTGATGGGCTGGTTGGATCCGTAGTGTCCCCCAGGAGTCTCATACATTGGGTTGCTGTTGGGAAGCAGAGACGCACTGGATGAGCAGATGCTTGGGGCCTGACCTGGAGGGTGTGTGCTGGTCCTTCCCTTCCTTGCTCACTTGGTTTCCCATCTGCCGTGATGTGAAGAGCTCTGCAGCTGTGCCCTGCCATGTGTGTCCATCACTGCCCGCCACACACAAAGGGACTTTGGCCTCCTGAGACTGTGAGCTGAAATAAATCTTCTTCAAATTGTGCATGTTGGCCATTATAGTCCCAGACAGAAATTGATACCATAGAAGCGGGTTATTGCTGTGATTTTACCTCACCATACAGTTTAAAAGCCTCTGCAACTAGTCTGTGGGAGGAGTTTGGAAAGGTTTGAAGATTCCAGCTGGAAAGCCTTAAAATGCTGTGAGCTGGGATTTGTGGGAGATTCTGGTAAGAGCTCAGAAGACCAGAAAGCTGGTAGAAACATGGATTGTGAAATCCAGGCTCAAGAAGATTCAGGTGGGGAAGGAAGGAGAAAATTGTTTGAAATTGGTCTAAAAACCATGGTGCTAAGCTCTGGCAAAAAGTATCTTGGCATTTTGTTCTTGTCCAGAGGCTTTGATTGAAGTGAGATTAAAGACTATGAACTAGTTAATTTGGTGGAAGATATTTCAAAGCAACTACATGTTTATGCTATTACATAGGTAATTTTTGTGACTTTTTGCCAACCCTACATTAAGAAGCAGGCGAAAATGGCAGATGTGGCTGAGAATTTTCCTTGCATCTCAGAGGAGACGTTGGGCTTAGACATTTTGGCAATGCTAAAGCTGTTTACACTTTGGAAACACATAGAAAAGGACTGGATGCATTTTACAAAGGAGGCGGAAGTGAGTCTTTGGGGGCCCTGGCAGAGTGCTATCATTGGGATCTGTAATGTACCCCAGAAAGCTCATATATTTGGATGCTGTTAAGAGGTGAGGTCTGATCAGAGAGGATGGAACACTGGAGCTCGACCCACAAGGGATGGTTACCTAGGAGAATAACTCTGCCCTTCTTCCCTCACTTGACTTTTTCCATCTGCCATGCCATAAAGAATTCTCAGCTACCCCCACCATGTGTGTTCACCGTCACTGGCTGCCCATGTGACCTTCTGAAACTGTGAGCTAAAATAAATCGTTACTATCTTAAATTGTGAGTGTTGAGTATTCTGTCTCAACAATGAAAAAATAACTAAAGCAGATATATTATATCTGACCATCCAAAATATTTGTCCTCATTAGTATTGGCTGTTTTGTTGCAGCTTTTAGATAAATAGAAAACAAATACCCGAGATATGATACTTTTGTGTTAAAGCTAACAAATTATTTGTATTAGCTAATGCTTCATAAATATTGCACAGGCCATGTTAGAATATTGAAAGCAAAGCAAATTAATAATATATATGGATGTGAATCTGGGGAGTGATAAGATTTACACAAATAGATAAAATAAATATTAGCAGTGTTGTCTAAATGTTCTCTGCCACTAAGCACTAAGCTCACTCAAGAGTCCCATGAAGAATGTGGGAACTGTCTCCAGGTATACAAATCTAGAAGCACACATGGTGCCTGATCTAAGTCTTTACCACTAGTAAGATGTTAGTAGCAAGGGAGCTTCAAGAGACAAACTATTAGATACACATAGGACATTTCAGAATGAAAGTTGCGTAAGTATAACTAAAGCCTATGTGTAAGGAAAAATAAAGCCATATCATGGGGGATTGGATTTTTATGGTAAGAATGTAAAATTAATTTGATGTGAGTGAGAAGTAATGATAAGTTTGTTTATTTGTTTGTTTTGAGAAGCTGAATGAATTGATTAAGCCTAAAGTTCTTCATGATAGTTTTCACCAGTTCTAAAAGGACCTTCAAGTGATCGCTTATTTTCATCACTTTTAATACCAAACCATGATTTTATACAAAAATGTTTGTTTATTTTCTATAATTTGTAAGAATGTAATGTTGTATATATTCGTAAAATAGATAAGCATATATTATATATGTACACTTACATAAATTTATAAATCTCTATCTGTCCTGGCCAACCTAAAGTTATCATACTCAAAGATCTTTTTATAGTACTTGTGATGGTTTGAATCCGAAGTGTCCCCCAAAAGCCTCATTTATTTGGAGGTGTAGATTATCTGAGGATTCTATGTGCTGTTAAAAAATAGGGCCTCATTGGAAGGGGTGTATTAGATATGTGATGAAAGATAGGCGTGTGGTAGATTATAGATTACAGTCATGTGGTAGATTAAGGGTGTCCTGTAGATTACGGTTGTGTGCACACTACTGGGCATGTGGCCTGGAGGGGGCAGATCAGGGGCTTGACCCGGAAGGGTAGAGCTAGAGGGCCCTCCCTCCTTCACGTGGCTTCCTGCCTGTGAAGCCGTGAAGTGCTCCTTGGCCATGTGCTTCAGCTCTTCCAGATGCCCATCAATAGGCTGAAACCTTCTGAAACTGAGAGCTAAAATAAAATCTTCTTCTACATGGTGGACATTGGATATTCTATCAAAACAATAAATAAGTAATGAACACAGCACTCTGTTATGTACCTATTTTATTATACTTTCACATTCTAGTGCCATTATTTCTTTAGTGCCCAGTAAAAAGTCTCATTTAAGTATTTTAAGTATAATATTTGGAATTTTAAATGTATTTCTTCCAATGTCTGGCTCTATGAAAACCCAATAATTTTAAAAAATCCCTAACATGAGCCATCTTAGTTATCCAAATATTCATTGATTGCCCATTCTAGACCAGTTGCTGAGTTAGCAAGGACCTGCCAATGATAAGCTTGCATTCTAATAGTGAAGTACTAATAAAATATTAATAATGAAAGCATCTTCCTGCTGCATGCTTTAACAGAGAAAGAGACGGTAAGAAAAGCGAACTCAGTTTTACACCAAATGAGAGTTCTGGAATGAAAACAGGTGAGTGGAGAGAGCACACTAGAGCTAACACAAGCTTTGTAGAGTAAGTAGTAATTGAACTGAGTCGTTACATATGATGCAGTGTTTACCACCAGAGAAGAAGAGGGCAATTCAGAAGAGGCAAAAGAAATCAGATATCCTGACATATTCATATAACAACAATAATTAGCTTTAAAGATGAGTAAACTGAGGTTTACAAAGGGGGTACAGCCTTTTCAACTAACTTTCTGGGTATTAGAACTCAAGAGACTTAACCATCACTAACCAGAACACAAACCCTCGCTTTGGCTTAGCCTGAAGTGTTCAAACCAGATTCACATTATCGCCTAAGTCATGACCTACAGTTACTTAGATAAAAAATTTTTAATCTTTTTTGAAAAACCCACTTTGAGCTGCCACAGTGAATTTTGCACTTAGAGTCAAATGGCTTATATTTTAAGTCACTTTTATATGATTTTCTTAAGATAGTAAGACTTATTAAGTCATTTCTGCTTTATTACACTGTATATAGTGGCAAATATAGGGATGCACTATAAAAAGTTCAATGTTAGCTAAATGCCACAGCAATGTTAGAACATACCATTTGTGAGATGCACTCACCAAAACGACAATAGGAGGTTCCACGAAGTGTTCCAAATTTTTAAGAAAGAATCCTTTGGTCAAAGATGCGATTCAACAGGTGTCATCTTCATGTCTTCATGTCATGAGATGAGAGGAGTGATGTGCCCTCCAAGGTGACACTTAGAGCCACTCAGGGTGAGGAGAGATTGCTAAAACTGTAAAATACATTTTTGCCTGAGTGATTTCCTTTGTCCTGGCTTTTCTTCTGATGGCTTCCAGGCTTCGCATAGCTAAGAGACAGTGGTAGTGATGGAGTACACATGTGTGTCATGGAGTGTGTGCATGTGTGTGTGTGTGTGCGTGTGTGTGTGTGTGTGTGTGTGTGTTGGTGTAGCACTTGTTTCCAGATTAAAGTAGTCTCTAAATTTCAGTTGCCTCCAGTTTGGTGAAAGATACAATATTGGGAATTTCCTTCAGTTATTTAAGAGGAAAGCAGGAGCACTTTCAGTCTTTCAAAAACCACATATTACATTACATTTTGACAAACAGGAAAATTAAGTCACAGAGAGATTAAATAAACCAACCAAAGTTGCACGGATAAATGACAGAACCACTCTCTCTGTTTGTAGAATCTAGTCAAATCACGATCACACAGCAGTCCTTCCTAGTAGAAGGTCTCTTAGTCACCTTGAAATTAAGTAACTAGAGCAACACTGTCTGTACCATCTTTGCGCCCTATGGATTAACCACCTGTGCTCCATTCCTCCATGAGTCCAACAGCCCATCATTGCTCTGCTGGTCCTCTGAACAACATACTTATGAAGTACTGTTTTGATGGCCTTGGGACAACCCAAGTTTTCTCTCTTGCAGGTCTCAAGAGTAATTGATGTATGTGTTAGGCATGGAATGTTCTGAAGTGGAGCCAGAGCTGGTTGGAGCATCCAGCCTCTGTTCCGGCCCCCTACTCTTAGATTTGTATATGCTTTAGTTCTGTAACTCGGTGATTCCTATTACTCCATGATATAAAACCCTGGGACAAGCTACTTTCTAGGATTCCTCAGCTGAAGTGCCAGTGGGACAAAGGCAGGTGAGACCCTCCCCACCCTGAGCAGCTCTCTCATGCTTTGGGAGCACAGCTTGCAGGGAATCCTAGCCTTCTGTTATCTTGTGCTGTCTGTCTGGCAGTAACAAACCCACTCAGGTGGCGTGTTGTGTGTGGGGGTGGATATTCTGTCTCATTAGACTCAGGCCCGCTGGTCACCAGTGCACAGAGAACATGTTTCATGGTACTGACTGAGACTGGAAAACGCATGAGGTGCTCTTGACTTTCAAGCCAAGCTTTTCTCTGAAACCACAAGTTTCCATTTGAACCATAAATTATGAGCTTGCCAAAATCAGTTATGCCTGTATATAAATACATGTATGCCAGCTTAATTTGTTCTAATTACTTGATGTAAGAAAGTATTACATCAGTAATTCAAGCACTAGGGAGGCTGATGTAGGAATATTACCATGAGTCCATGAGTCCAAGGTTAGCCTGGGCTCCGCAGTGAGTTCAGGACCAGCCTGGGCTACACAGCAAGACCCTGTCACAAAAAAAGGAAGGAAGAAAGGAAGGAAGGAAGGATGGAAAGAAGGAAGGAAGGAAGAAAGGAAGGAAGGAAGGAAGGAAAGAAGGAAGAAAATATCACATCAAATAGTGAAATATGGGTGCAAAAGGCTTGATAAATGAGCAGAAAACAATTGATTATATGAAATAAATGTTATTCTTCAATCAATAAAGAAAAAATATTTTAAAGTACTTGCTCTTTAGTTAGGTTGATGAACTCAATTGTAAAAGTTTAGAATCATTTTGAAAGTATTTTAAAGAAGTTGATTCTAGAATTTGTAAATGATACACTACAAGTTTCTATTAAGAGGACGGATTATGAAATATAATCTATTTTTCATCAAATTGTTGTGAATGAGTATATAATTATATGTTAAATTAAAATAGAACTATTTTACTATAACTGCACATTGTTTTAATATGAATTGTTTTTCAAGTATTTACAGTTCATAGGGGAACCACCATTCTTGTGTAAAGCAGGTAGAAATAAGCATGGTGTGGGGGATAGAAACCGAGCCCCTAGAGAGTCTGAGGCTTTAGTTTCAGCTTTCAACACTAGGAAGCTGACTTAGTGGCATATTTTCTATAGAATGATCCATAAGAATATTTTATCTCATCCAAGGATGAACTAGTTTAGGATATGGGTACAAAGAGAAGATCATTAAGATCTCTTGTTTTGCGAAGATATGTGCAAAATTATTCTTTCCAAGCAGAAAAGTTGTCTCGCTCTAGTTCCTGAACTCTCTGCTGTAGCGGCATGGAAAGGCACTAGCTTTAAAGTTTCCTTTGGGATATTATGAGATAAGATAGGATATTTGGGATAGGAAAGTATGAGCATAGTGAGAAAAGGGAAGTACCCTCGCTTGTCAGGTTTAACTTGATAAAAATGCCCTGTATCTTCTAAGGAAATACTTGACGTAGTCCTAGTAAGAAGCACCTGCCTCTCTCACCACTGTGTGTCAGTGAGCCGACCTAAGGCCCCGCCCCCAGTCCTGGAGAGAGGACAGGGCCTGCTTCGCCCTTGACCTGCCAGATTGCTTCCTTGCATTTTGCCAGGTTCAGATTTGAAACAGGAGCCAGTAAGTCTCAGCACCCAGCGCTGGTATGCTGTGTGCGCCACGTCGCCAGAACAAGCCAGCCAGAGGATGCTAACAGGAGAGCCAGGCAAGTCAGGAGCGGCTGCCCTGCCCAGCGGGCTCCTGAGGAATGCGCCTGCTGTCCAGGCTTCCTCCCCTGTGGTGGCAGCTCCGCGTTGTGAGGCGGGAGTGTGGCTCCCTGCGGCTTTTTTTTCCCCTTCCAACAGCACTGCTTGAGCTATGTGAAGTGGAATATCCTCATCTTTTTTCCGTAATGACAAATCAGACTCTTCTATGACTCCAGAAAGATTAAAATCGTCTTACAAGAAAACGAGTGTGTGGTTTAACATCTGCTAGCACAGTGGAATATATAGCTCCATCAGAAAATATGCTAAAATGTCTGGCGACGTAACAGCACGAGGAGCTTACGGCCTTGTTTTTAATCACTTTTGGAAGTATGCTTTTATATTTAGGGTTGAACTGGGAGGTTTGCCCCCTTAGCAAGAGTGCTACTGTTCTGCTAGCCATCAAGAATACTAACTAGAGGGGGACAGAGTCTAAAGAAACGGAGCGTCATACAGAGGAAGGCAGGAGAGCTGATATTGCAATGGGAGGAAACTTTAAACAACGTTTGGAGGGAAAAAAATGTCAAGCCTACAAACAAAATGTAACATGGGAAAAAGGAAGAAGAAACATCCCATATGTAAGAGACTTTCCATGCAGCCACAGCTATAGATTTCAAGAATTAAATGGATATATTCTTGGCCTGAAAAGAACCATGGTACACATCTGTTGATTAAAAAAGAAATCTTAATTATCTTCTTTTTTTCATCAATATTCTAAACTTGTTTATCCTTCAATGAGGTAGTGTTTCTGTGGATTGTTAGTTGAAATATTTATATTAGGTCACATTCCTGATGATGAAAAGTTAAATTTAAATAATAGTCTACAGAGGAAACAGGTCTTTTTTCCTTCCTTCTCACCCATGCCTACTCTTAGCTGAGAAGTCAAAGGACGTCCTAAATCGGTGTGCTCAGAGAAAGGCTGAGAGCTCTCTCTAAGAGGGACCCTGACGGGGGTGTGAGGGGAATGGAGGGTATCCAGTGCTGTGCCGTTCTGACTTCCTGGTCCATCTCTGCACTCACACCAACATTATGATATTAAGGATTACTGGTGCCCAGCCACTCACCACGGGGACCCTAGAGCCAGGTCCTTCCTGCCGTGCATGGGATGCCCTCAGCAGGCAGCCTTTCCTGCTCCTGACTCAGAGATTTAAGAGCTGCTTCTCAGGATGCTCAAATGCCAGGTCAAGCTGCAACAGACAGGACCCTGACAGGTGGACGTGCAGATGGTAGCTGACATGTCAGAGAGCTCGATCTCACTTTCTACTCAAGAATTTTAAGGGTGATAAAGTAGAAGCAAGGTAAAGATACTGAGGATAACACCTAGCGGTAACTTGTACTCCCTGAGAGAACTTGCAACTGACCTCTCCCTAGAACTACCTATGGAGAAAACACGATAAATGATGCTAAGGGCAGTACGTGTGGTTGGCGGAAGGGTTGAGGACCTTAGCACTGGTTGTTCGGTAGAATCTACTTCCTTGCTTATCTAGCATGGAATCCCCTGGACAGGAACTTCCTTGCCAACCCAATTCAGGACCCTGTCTGGTTATTGGTGGAAACTTGTGTTCCTCTGCCATTATCTTTTCAAACAAATGGCCCACTTAGCAACTTGGAAAATAAATAAGAAAACAATGTTAGATGTGAATGGGAAGAAGAATGAGATACATAGGGAAGCAGAAGATGATTTTGTTTGAGGGAGATAAGGAAAGAGAGATGTATACACCTGTACGATGTAAAATTTAAATATATCTCATTACCCTAATTTATTTAAACTATCCACTTAAGAGTCATTCACCTCCATTCTTTGTCCTGACTGAATTTTCTTCATCTTGTGCTTCATACCAGCTGTCTTCCTAGGCACAGCAGCCTGTCTGTGGAAATTGTCTCAGGTGCTTCCCTGTGCCTACACAGCCAAAGATAAAGTTCTTAGCATAGCATCTGGACTATCCCACATCATCATATTTCATAAACTATGCTTTTTCATCTACCATGAAGCCTCTCTTTCCCCCCATCAGCTTCTGCCCATTACATTCACAGGCTTTGAATGTTTCCTGCCATCAATTATTTACCCCAGCTGTTCAAATTACCTGAAATTCCATCTCTACCTGGTGCCTTCTTCAGTAAACAGATCCCAAACCACCGACTGACCAGGGAATGTCCCTTCCTCTCAATGACCTCATCTAGATGTGCTCCTCTCTGCACTGTTTCCCTGATACAAAGTCTTCATGACAGGTGACTATTTTTTACCTCACACTTGGTATGTAAATATCACTCTCTTCTTAGAACATTGTAAACTCCAGGAGAAAAGAACGAACTGTGGGCCTTCGTAGGACCTGTAACACTCTGTAGAGGGAATTGTCTGTGATTGTATTGAACCAAAATCAAATTGAAAATAAATATTCAGTAAATCTACATATAATACAAAAGACACTAACTTAAGATTTAACTTGGAAACACAAATAAAATGATCCTAAGACATTCTGAGCATAAAAGAAAAAAACTTTAATCATAAACAATATAATGAAATAATTTCTTTTCACTATAAATTTATTTCTAATGGATTCAACGCCTAGATTTATAACATTCAAGACTGTTTATGATATGAGACAAAAAATTCAAAAATTATGGAAAAATTACATAGAAGCATTATAATTTTCAGTAACTCGCAACTAGGGATTTTAGTTGGTAATTTTTGCCGATGTAAATTTTAATAGTATTTTATCTCTGTAATATTTAAGAAGTTTTGAGACTTAATCTGGTAGGTGAATTAGAAAAATCTCTAACTGCACTCTATTATCTTTTGGTGCAAGTCTGGACACTGATCAAACTAGAACATTTGTTGCAAGATTCAGAATTTTTGTTTAATATGAAGTATAATATCTCTAATAATGCTATCCATATATAGTATAATTCATTCACAAAATGTTAAAATATTAAAAGGCTTAAAATGAAAGTCACTTGATCCTGAGAAGCCCTTCTTGCCTCTACCTCTGACACCGGAGGGAAGAATGACTAGAACGTTTGGGTATTTGGCCCAGACTCGGTGACTCTGTTGTTACATTTTCATAAAAGGAACGAGAACCCCCAAAATGTAATAAACTACAGTAAGAACCAAGCAAGGCAACTTGTGGTATTGCCTTTTTGAAAAGTTAGTTCTCGAACGATCATTATATTTGAACTTAGTAGTGACAAGCGGGTGAGAAGACCTTACAAGAAATTCTGAATGTTTCTCTGGTTGCTCCATGTCTGCCACTCCTAACTGAAAAAGGCACTTTTCCTTCTAAGCAGTGATTTTACGTATTAGGTTGTCAAACTCTAAACTCTGTCCGTCACATCACACTGAGCTGATCCTGGCTCTGTAGTAATCGGCTCACGAAACCTACGTATCAGTGAAATATTGAAGTAGCTAAATTGAAAAATTCTGAAAAAGGAACCTCTGCTCCTCAGCTGAGGGTTTTATTAAGAACTAAAATATGTTTTCCACTTCACATAACTACAAATTCCCTCCACAGAAATATTAGAGATACTAAGAGTAGCATGCTTATTTCAAAGGGGGGTCCAGAATTTTTAATAAAGAATAGCCTGAACTGTCAACAGAACTAGGAGTGCGTCTTCGGCAGAGCGTGGGAAGAGCTCATAGATGCTCTCATCCTGTGACTCGTCTCTCGCACCGAGAAGAGCAGCTCCTTGGCCAGCCACATTGCGTTTGTATGAGTACAGAAACGTGTTGTCTTCATATTCCAAGTTTCCCAGCAGTGGCCTGAATCACACTTGAAACGTTTCCCTTTGCTAAACATACTGAAGAAATCTTAACCAGCTCCCAAAGAGGAAGTCAGAGAGAAGGTTTTTGTGGTAAGAGAACAAGCTAGTTATTTTAACGAATTACAAAATGGGACACAAAACATTCTCAGTGATGTTTGGATGGGAAAATCTGTTCCATCCATTCTGTCGCATAAAAACATCGACATTGCAGTATTAAAATAACTGAGGACAGGAAAATCGCGTACGGACTTTTTGAATATGTCTGTGTGCTCGCAGGACAGAATTTTCCCCTTTTCTTGAAATCAAGTAGGGAAAAATCTCTATTCCTTTTTACTTTGAGTGTTGGGCAAATAATGAGTTTGACAAAAGCCAGAAATATCAACATAGATTTTCTTCATCTTTGCGGATTAAATCTGACATACCAAAATGGGATTCGTACTGATAACGTCTTCCTTCCTTTTCTTCCCAAGCCAATGAAGTTTTTTTTTCTGATGTTAGCATTTCTCATTTATGTATAAGCAAATGTTGATTAAAGTTTGACTTTGATAGGATTCATTTTCTAGAATAATATCCACAGAACTATGTGATTCTGATAGTTACTTGCTTTGCAAGCCTTTCTTGCATTTGTGTAACAAATATTAATAAACAAAACAAAAAAGAAGACCATTATTGAGATAGAGTAAGGTGAGGGAGTTTGGTGCTTGATCAACTGAAGATGAAGAGAGATATAAGATCTACAATATGGGATTTTTTTAAAAAAGAAAAATAAAAGAAGTTGAAAGTATTTTTCAAACTCACGACAAATTTACCCTTTTGATTCTTATTGTGTTTTGTTTTAGTAATCTGATAAATCTGGAATGTCCCTGCCACCAGTGCAAAGAAATTTTCCTTATTTCATTGGAGAGACATTTTTGCAATTTCCAAATCTGTCTCCTGAAGAACAGGATCCTACATACATAGTCTTTCATCTTTTTTAATAAAAGGGTGTGAAAGAAATAAAAGATGTCACCTATGAATAATTTAAATACACTTTTAAAATAATAGAAGTCTGCAGGCATTTTGGAAGAAACAGATTAAGGATATGTCCTACAAAATTGGATTCACGAGAATTTTAAATGTCTTTAAAAATTTTTTCTGAAGGGTCAATTTCTAATTTAAATAAAGAAGCATTGACAACAATATTTAGTCTGGTTAACCCGGTTTGTTTCCTCATTTGATCATAATTGTGCTGATTTTACATCTGGAGTCCTATTATCAAATGTCACTTGCTCTTCTCAGCATCATCAATCCAATGAACTTAAGTCTAAGAATTTTTAACATGATTCCAAAAGAAACTGGGCTTTTTCTAATACATGAAATTGCGTGAATCAGAGAGTCCAAAAAACTGCAGCATTTTTGAAGTTACCCAATTTTAACTAAGTATTATCACTTAACTCTTCAAATAAGACTTTTTTTCTTTAAGACAAAAAAGAAGTCAAGATACTGGAGCAACAAGCTACCAGTGTTTATCCACTCACTGGCCTGCTGTGTTCCTAGCTTTGAGTGGTGGGCCTGATTTGCTCTTTCCCCTCTTTCTTTCCCTCCATTTCTCTTTAGCTCTCTCTCCCTTCCTTCCTTTGTCATTTTTTAAATCAATGAACTATGTATTTTTTAAAGTACAATCAGCTCCCAAATCTGTGGATTCTGTGTCTGTAGGCTCAATCAACCACCAATCAAAAATATTTGAAAAAATTGCATCAGTTCTGAACATATACAGACTTCTTCCCTCATCAGAGCAGCATAACAACTGTGTAAGTAGCCTTCGCAGTGCATTGTAATACGTAAAGATGTTCCAAGTAAAAGGGAAATGTGCGTAGCCCTCTGTGCATGTCATGCCTTCCTACAGAAGTGACTTGAGCTGCTGCAGCTTTTAGTATCTGAGGAAGGTCCTGGAACCAATTTCTCAGAGACACTGAGGACTGATTATATTCCAGTGTGGAAAAAATAACGTAATACCGCAACCTGGACTCAAGATTAGGTGGCAGCCCAGGTGCAGGTTTCTTTCTCTCTTTCCTTGTCTCTACAAGCAACTGTTAAGAGTTTCAGGGGAAAATAAGCCCAAGACCCTGTTCCAGAAAAATACACTCTTGGAAACTAAAACCAAAGTCATGTAAAGTGACTACAGGATGACCAATAAGTTCCATGTCATCCAGGCTACATGACGTATAAAACAATATGTTGGTAATTCTCACCAACCCTCACTTGGGGGTTTCTTTGGCACTGTACTGTATGATAGTGATAATTTTGTTGAATGTGTAATTTTATATCACAATGAGAAATAATTTTTAAAATTTTCAAGGAGTGAATTGCTAGAAGAAGCTTCTGAAATATTAGACAGTTGAGGTGAGGTGACAATAGAGTCTTTCATCAAATAAATAGCTAGCTAAATATTCTAACACAAGAAGTAGCTCCAAGGACTAGAGTTTCTAGCAATAAAGTAAACCGAAAGATATTGGTAGTTTGAAAGTTTTCTTTTAAATATGTGCCTTGGGGTGTCACTTTGATGTGCAATATCGGCTTTGATCTCGGCTGAGCATCATAGCTCAGTCTTCTTCTAGATCCTTGAAATGTAATTAATAATTTTTGGGCACAGTGCATGCCGCAGCAAGGTCAAAGGGGCCCACTATCACTATGGAGCCATGTGGGCGTGAGGACACTCTAGTGACAGAGGTATATGTCCTGTACAAAAACTTGGGCATGTGGCCACTCCAACAAGGGGGGCAGAGGTAACAGGAGGGCAGCAGACATTTCCTCAGTCACTGTGAGGATCAACCTCTCTGGTTAGCTAGGGCCTGGGACACTGGCAATGTTAGAAGGCTTCAGGGCAGCCTGAAGCCCATACCATAGCACAGGCCCACATATAACTGTTCATGAGAAGAGGCAGAAGCAGGGACCCAGGGCTCCTGCTCCTAGTCCCAGCGGGGCTGGGGACCATACTTCAGTGGACCTGAGCAGAAGCTCAGTGCCCTCTCCAAGCCCCTGCTTCCAGGCTCAGCAGAGGCACCCCCTCACACCCAGTGAAGGGACAGCTTGCTTCAGGGAAACATGTCTGCTCCATTGTGCCTGCTCCCTGACCTGCAGTGATGTGACCACATCCACCTGCCCGTGAGAACAGGCAGTAATAGGGACCCGAGGGGCAACTCTTCTACTTTAACTCCTGTGCTAGAATTTCTTAGCCATTCTCACACATGTTTGTGATCTTGGCCTAAAAACAGCCACTCTTTCTTCCTTCTCAAGTGGACCCCAGCAACCACCCCAGCCCCACAGTCGGTCAATTTATGATGCCAGTTCTGGCTTTCAGCATGGACTCAACTCTGACAGACCTGTAGCCCTTCTGTGTGCTTCCCTCCTGTTACCAGACATCTCTGCTTCGTCTTCTTCTCCCCAGTCTGGGACCCACATACGAGCTGATGGCCCAGGCCTTGACCATCATGTCGACTAATCTACCCACACAATCATGGCCTTACCCCTGGACTTCCTACCCAGGCATAGGATTAGCAGAGGCAATTAGCTTTCACTTTAAATTCTCACTCTGGTCATATTTGTTGACTGTACGTGGGTCCTTCTTTGACCTAACAGGAGCCATGACACCTGATCTGTGGTACCATGAGATTGGCTCCAAATTCTGCCAGTGGCACAAGCCAACGTGCAGCTGGCCACACCTTAAGTCCCAAAGGTGAACAACCTTATCTCTTACTTGTTGAGAGTGGCACCCTGCAGCCCCCTCTGTACTGAACCGTCTGTGTCCTGTAGTGCAGGACATGAATGTGCTTGGGTGCTGTGGTCACAGCTGCTCTGCTAGGACAAACTGGGCTAATAAGGTCACACCTTCTCTGTGCTAGTATGGGCAAAAGTCTCTGGGGTAACATGAAGGAGCTACGCAGAGATTTCTGAGCCCTGAGGCAGAGTGTATTTTACAGCCTCTCTCTCCTCACGACAATGCTTAGATATAGCAGCCTAGGTTTGGGGTGGCGGGGAGACAAAGTGACTTCTCTCCCAAGCGCAGCTATGGTGTGAATGCTGAATGGTTTCTCACACGAGGCTGCAAGCCTGTGATTACAGTATGGTTTTCTAGTAGCTAGGATTATATGTGTTGACAGCGATGAAGTTCGCTGAATATATTCCATGATGCTTCTCCTCGCAAAAGTGAGCCCTCACACCTCACTGCAGAGTCAGAGTGGCACTGCCGGGGCATTTTCTTCTTCTTCCTGTGCCACTTTCCTCGGTCCCCAAGTCACAAGTTTCCAGCCTTTCCCATGCTGCGTCACAGTGTTCTACCAAAGTCACCCACTGAAAGTCCAGCTCTCCATCTGTCACTTTGCTTCCTTGTGGAAAACTAGATGAGGACCAGCCCCGGGCAGCTCTGTTTGAACACCGCCTACCTCTATCTTTCCCTTCAGAAATACGCCACTCATCAGGAAAATATGAGTACGCATAGTTTAGTCACATACCAAAGCCGAAGCATGCAAAACTAAAGCTATTATGAACATGATGGAGATTACCAGAAATATCAATATAGAAGAGGCTTTAAAAAGCTGCTATTGGTTTTTGAAAGGTTGATAATAATGGTGTTGTTATGACATCTGACATGAATTGCCCAACTGTGCTAACCCTTTCACATGAATTATTCTTTTTTAATTTGTAAAACAACCTGGAAGGAGAAGTGATTATTAAACTCGTTTCTCATATGAGAGAACCGAGATTTAGTGGGGTTGAATGGTTTGCCACCTGGCCAATCGATGGCGTAGCCTGGATTCAAACTCACACAAAATGACTCCATGACTAGGGTGTTAGTTAAGCCTCCTGAATCCAAGCAGATGGGCCAGTTTAGTAACTTGTCTTTACATCTACTCGTGCCTTGAATCAGATTGAAAAATCATATATTTTACCAAAAATTCCAAAATTATTACCATATTCTTTTATCCATTTACTATTGTTTAAAGATCTAATTTCTTTATTGTTTAAAGATCATACTTTCTTTCATTGGCAATATTTGTTATTTATGCCTGCTTGCTTTCTTTGTCCAAAAAAAAAAAAAAAAATGTCTAACCATGAGACTGACGCTTTACTTTGTCTTTAGGGAAAAAAAAAAAACCAACGTTTTGGCTTTGTTCGTCCTCCTCGTCTTCTGCTTCATTACGTTCCTCCCTCTCCCTTTCCTGAGTCCATCCGGCTCTGCTTCGCTTAGGTTCTTGAAGCAGAGATGGACCTCGCTGCATTTGAATCTTTACTACATTCTAATGCGTGCCTTTATGGCTGGCCATTTCTTTTCCTTACTGTTTCCGCTGTATCTTACAGGCTTTAATACATAGTTTGCAAATACATTTTTGTTAAAATATGTTAACACTTTATGATTTCTTACTTGATGATAGATATGTATAGTGTTTCCTCATTATTAAAATTTTTGTCTAATTATGAAGTCAATAATTTCTGGCTTGTTTGCACTAAAGTGACAAGATACACTTGTTTGTTTTCATTCTTTTACATTTTATTTAATTTACTTTTACGACTTAGTATATAGTCAATTTTTTTAGCAATGTTTTGATTTTCTAGTAAAGAAAATGAAGTGGGAAAAATGGTCAGTACTCATTAAGTTTGGTTGTTCAGCATATTTTTAAGGCTATCTTGCTGATTTTTAGATTTTCAGTTATTGACAGAGGTATATTAAAATTCCACACATTCATTATGGGTTTGCACCTAAATAATTCTGTCTATTTTTCTTGATACATGTAATATTTCTTCATAATATGTTATTAAAGCTATAAATATAAAATAATTCTTATTTGTGTATGTCAATCCTTTTTTATTATCTCTAGGGCTAGAAGCATAAGTCTCTGATATTAGGTATTAACATTTTAATTTTTAATTCTACATTCTTATTCAAACATACTAAATCAGTCCCCCTATTGTTATACATTTGGTATCTAACAATTCCAGTATTAGAGCTCGTGTGGACTTACTGTTGCAATTTCTCACTCAGATGGCATTGATTTTTTTGTCATTAGTCATCACTATCTGTGAATCAATCGCTTAGGGGATAATTATTTATATTTATAATAAGACAAAGAGATCATACTTTTCAATGAGTTTGCACTTGTCTCTGCCATCAGTCTTGGGGACATTACCATTTTAGAGCTGTGTTAACAATATTAAGAGCTTGAGGTTTATTGGATTATTCTGTGCTATGACTTCAAGAACAAATCCATCCAAGAACTGACCTGAAGTAGTTCCATCTCAAGGAAATCCTCTTGTTCCTCACTTGCCCTGTACTCTGGACCAAGGAAATACGTGTCTTGCAGTTCTCTAGAAATGGGCGTCACGGTGGATGAGCGTTGAGGGCCCTTGGCACTAAGGCTACACTGCTTGGGGCTGGGATTCTTCGGTTAGGATGACAGGCTGGGCTGGTCTTTATCCCTCAGGTCCCGAAGGAGCATGAAATCTACAGCTGCAGATTTCATTCAGAAATTCCTGAAAGTAAGAGAGTTGTCCATGGGCTCAAACTTTTATTTAAACTTTGGTAATTCTTACAATTTCCCAGGCTCTTACAAGTTTAAAAAGAGATGAAAGTAATCTTTTACTAGTCTTTATCAGAAGATTAGACTAAATAAACTCCACTGAAATTTTCTCATAGAATCTTAAATAAAAGATTTATAACTGTAGCTCAATCTATCCAAATACAGTATGTTCCAGTTTTGCACAGCTCACCTGATATTTATAAAGCTAGTGATATAGTTATGATTGAGTTAATATAGGAAAACGCTAAACTATCTTTGTAAATGAAAAATGTTGCTTTAAATAATGATCAAGTAGAAATAAACAATCATTATAAGATAAAATATATTCCTAAAACTCTTGAATAAAATTATGACTCAATGGTATAACATTAAAAATACTTCTAAGTGCTAGAGGAATGGCTCAGAGGAGTTCAATTCCCCAGCACCACATAAGCCAGGCATGATGGTGCACCCTAGAGGCTGATGCAGGAGGATTGTGGCAAGTACAGGGCCAGCCTGGGCTCCATAGTGAGACCAGCCTGGGCTGCAGAGCAAAACTCTGTCTAAGGAAAAAAAAAACTTCTTAATTTCAAAAGCCAAGCAAAATTTCTTCCAATGCTGTTATCCTGTATTTTTCTAGGAGGTTTTTTAGCATTGTAACAGTATAGAAATGCAATTCTCTTTATTTACAAGATTTTCTTGCAAACAAAACTTAGCCTTATGATGAATGTAATAGTAGGTTGCTGTGAGAAAACATATCCCTACCACAAGCTGTGCCGGCTGAAATGAGCGCATGCTCTGAAAAACCCAAGTGAATGTGCTTTTTAATTCAGTGAATTGAGGGCTCCTAATTCAAAGTAAAATGTTTGTGGTTGACACTGGACTTACAGGAACTATTTTTTCAACATGCTTTTTAAGTATATATTTGTTTAATAACTGCAACTGAGCTTGTCACACAGATCTTAGCATTACCTGCACGAATGGCTTGAAAAGAGACAGGGATTGGCCCTTTAACCTACAAATGTTCCAGTAACCCTTTACATCAGGCAGCTAAGTTCGTGGTCCCCATTGAAGTACAAACATGTGAATGTGCCTGTGTGTGATGTGTGCGTGTGTGTGTGTGTGTGTGTGTATATGTGTAGAATTTTATGATTAATTTTATCACACAAATATCAATCAATAATATTTCAGTACTTTATTAAAAATACCTTTGGTGTATCTGAGGGACAAAGGAAAATGCTGGACCTGGAAATGTGTAAAATACGTCACCCTTGGGAAGGCTTGGGTAGCAGGAAGATATCAAAGAATCAAGGAAGGAAAGAGAGAAAGAGGATCAGCACAGAACACAGCACAAAGTGATTGTGAATTGTAGTGACTGTGGCCAAGTCTATTTCACATTCTGAGCTCTGCTCATGACAAAGTGCTGTCAGAAGTCCTGCACAGATTCTGATTTAGATCACGCCAAACCTACAAATAAGTTGTCCAAGGTTGGATGATTTAACAAGTTATTTGAAATCTATTGCCATGAGTCCAACAGTTACCTGGGCTACGTAGTGAGTTCAGGACCAGCCTGGGCTACATAGCAAGACCCTATTTTAATGATGTTAACAAATTAATGAATAAATAAATAAACAATAAAATCTAGAAAATGTTTTCCCCAGTAAATGGCTTTTTAACTCATTCGTAAGGTCCTGGGTCAGTCCTGATATCTTATTTAATTAATGATACACATATGATACTATTAGCTTCTGAATGCTAGATAAAAAATCCCAACATAATTCAGTGACTATGAACAAGATTTGTTTTCGTTTTGTTTTGTTTTGTTTTCACGTAATCCACATGTTGACTTGTTTTACAGCTGCCTGAGGTGTGGTCTTGGATGGCAGTTTACTACTGCTTGATAGGTGAGGCTGTCCACAACACCAGAGCCATATGGTTGGCAGTTACCGGCTCTTGTCTGGGAGCTCAGCTGGCTAACTACCAAAGCACTTGCACACGATCTCATATAAGACTTGGCTCCTTGGTGAGGCTGCTGGTTCTAAGAGGGAGATCCCAAAAGCAAGAGACACCAGGAAGGAAAGGGAAGTTGCCATTCAGGCTTATGTCTAGAACTAGAAGAATAACATTGCAGTCAGAAGGCCATGTTAGACCCAAGCTAAAAGTTCAGTGCATGGAGGAACAAACTCTGTCTCTTTGTGGGATAATGATAAAGTAACATTTCAAAAGACAATGTGCCTGTCTCAACAAATTAAAAATAATTGTTAATTAAAATTTAAATGTACTTACTCAAAAAGTGAAGATCTAAGGTTTACAAAACTGAGCTGTTAATGATACTTCGTCCATGGTTTGCCAAGCCAAGTCTTCCTCCCAGACTTAGCTTTCTTCTGCCACGCTGTGAGAACTTTCTCTTCAGCTCTGGCTCCGGACCCAGCCTGGGCCTGACCATCTGTGGAAAATAAAGCATGCTAATGCCACTATTTATTAATACTATATAATTTAGTATTGTATAAGGGGAGAGCTGTGATACATTATTCTGAGACTGAGAAACTTAATGTTCCATACTCAAGTCCTTGAATTTGTCTTATTTTTAGTTGACATTTCTAAAACTACTATAAAACGTATTAAAATCTCTTGCTTATCATCTACTTTACATTAGGTTCTATTTTTCCCACCTCCCCTTATATCAGGTTCTTTTAAGGTGGTTTATGCACTTTTATGTAATTCTAATAACAGTTTGACTAGGTGAATTTCATTGTTATTTCTATTTGAGGAAGAGGACACTGAAATAAGAAGATAGCAAGTAATTCTTATCAGGTGAGCAGAGGAACTGACACTGATTGGTGGAGATAATACTCGTTTTCTATTACTCCCTAACAAGTTTTCCCAGACCTATCAGCTACCAACAGCACATGTAAATTATTTCCTGGTAGCTGTGGGTCAGAAGTCTGAATTAGCAGGGCTGGATTCCCTGCCAAAGGTCAAAATGTGTGCTCTGACTGAGGCTATAGTTCTATCTGAAGCTTGGCATCTTAATCCAAGTTCATAGGTGCTTTATTTACTTTTTTGCTGCTGTGACAGAACATACTACCTGCACAAAGAAAGGGAGGAAAAAATTATTTTAGCTCACAGCTTCATAAGGTCACAGTCCATTCATGGCTGACTGGCAGCGGTGGAAGCACATGGCAGAGGCAGCTTTGTAAACAGTAAGCCAAGTCACAGAAGGAAGGGAGACAGTAGCATATATTCGTCCAGTTCTTGTCCCCTGAGCCACTTTTTTTATGTCTAGCCTCAGTGCAGGGCCCCGTCTACTCCTTCCACCACACACCTGTAATTTGTACTCTACCACATACTTGTCTGCCATCACACACCTGTAATCCACCACATACCCATAATCCACTCCCACAGACCAGGCCTCTAATGTCCTCACAACATGTGGTTCCATAGATGATCTGTAACATCCAAACACCTGAGACTTTGGGGGGACATTTCAGATCCAAACCACAATGACATGTTGTCTTAGTTACTCTTTGGTCATTGTGACTCAATTCTTGACATCTACCATTTAGGAAGGAATGATTTTTTTGTTTGTTTGTTTGTTTGTTTTTTTAGCTTACAGTTTCAGAAGGTCTCAGTTCATTTACAAGCAAGGGGCTAGAAAATGGCAGAAGCACATAACAGGGCTGGAACAAAGGTAGGGCCAGAGCCAAGCTCCAGGGACAGAGTTCTTCACAACATGGTGGTACAGAGACAGAGAGAGAGAGAGAGAGAGAGAGAGAGAGAGAGAGAGAGAGAGAGAGAGATGGGGAGGAAGGGAGGAACCAGCATGCACCCCTCCAGGTCAAGCTCCAAGCACCCTCCCCCTTCCAGCTGGGCCCCACATCACAATCCTACTCAGTTATCCATAGGAACATGAAGCTTTTGGGGGACACTTCAGGTCCAAACTGTCACACAAGTCATTGGTAGAATTCATGTCCTTGAAGCTGGAAAACTGAATCTCCAGCTATCTTCTAGCTGCGGGAGACACTCTCAACTGCTGAAGGCACCCATCAGTTTCTGACCACAGGACAGATGATTGCTTTCTTCCAGGCGAGTCTCTCCGACTTCTTGGGCTGTCACCTCCTGGAGAGCATTCTCTGGTTTTAAAGATCTCATTGGCTTTTGGTCATCCCTGCCGGGTAACTTCTGCAGTTTACCAGATGAACTGCAAACTGAACTTCAGCCACAAAAACCACTTTTAGCAGGGACTAGATCACTGTTTGATTGAAAAGTAGAAAAGGTGTGTGCACATCTGGGGCCAGGAACTGCACAAGGATGGTGCTATAGTTCGGGTCTGGGGTGTCCCCTCAAAAGCTTCATGTATCCGTGAATACTGTGCACTGCTGGGAGGAAGGGCCTGGCTAAAAGGGGCAGGTGCTTGAGTCTTGACCTGGAGGGGTGTGAGCTGGTTCCAGACTTGCTTCTCTTCTGCCAGGCTGTGAGATATTTCACCCCAGCTCTGGCTCTGGACCTAGCCTGGGCCTGTTCCACCATTTTCAGCCACTTGCCTGTGAATGGACTGTGATTTTTTGAAACTGTGAGCTAAAAATAAATCTTCCCTGCCTGAAGTTGTGGATATTGGGCATTCTGTCCCAGTGATGAAAAATAACTGAGACAGACAGGAATGTTAGAACTGTGCTACCTCCAAAGTGATAAGAAGCCTGTTATGTTTGCTGGAGAAATCATAAAACGCTCATGGGCCCACCTTGTCAGACTTCATTCTACAGTTCAGTGCTTGTCTAGGGGGCTCCCAGCCCTTTTGCATAAGATTTGTCTGGTGTGTTTTTTAAAACACAAATTAAACCAAGCGACAGCCTGTCTCAAAAAATTAAAAATAACAATTGAAATTAAAATTTAAACGTACTTATTCATAAAGTGAAGATCTCAAGTTTACAAAACTGAGCTGATTATGATCCTTAGTCCATGGTGTGCTGTCATTATTTACCACTTACAAAATGACTCTAATATTTTACTGGTTTTTCTCTTCATCCCATTCTTGCTGCCACCCCCAAGTGCCGCTTTAGGACCTTAGTGTTGTCCTCTTGATCCCCTCTGTGTGATAGGCATATCTTTGGGAAGTACTTGCTTACGTATGCATTTCATTTTTTTTTCCAGTGTGACCTTGTGCCATGAATCTCATCTGTTTGTTTGTTTGTTTGTTTGTTTGTTTGTTTGTTTCACCACTGGTCACTCTCACTTATAAACTGTAGGAAGAGTCTGTCCTACACAGAACCACATTTTGCTCAGCTCTTCCAGGGATGCAAATCTGGGTTGTTTCCAACTTCTTGTGATCACATCCTTTGTTGCCTTATTTGTGAGTTTCTCGGGGCTACATATCCAGGGTTGGTCTTGGCATGTTGTAGGGTATACACACACCTAACTTCATTAAGTGTTGTTATTTGTCTTCAGAAATTATGCACTAGTTTTAACTTCTCATTAGAAGTGCTTGAAAATGCTTTTTTTCTGTGTATTTTCTTTTGACACATACAAAAAAAAAGAAAGAAAGAAAAGAAAGAAAGAAATTTTGGATGTTCTAAATAGTTTTGAATGTAATTCTGGTAGTGAGGCACATTTTTCTGGTTGCAATGAGGTTGACTATTTCTTCACTTTCGAGGCCTCATATTCTTGGGTGCTTTGTCATTCCTTGCTGTTTTATAGAGAGTCATTACAAGTCTTTTTTAAACCATGTCCAGTTTCAGAGATGGTAAATGACTTATTCTGATACCAACCTTTCATTCGTGGGCAGCAGCATCTCAGTGTACAAACTAGTGTGGCTCTGTATTTTATCACTACCTAATAAGAAAGGCTTTTTGATTCTCCCCCCATATAAATTTCCTTGGAACTTTATTATACATTCACATACGTTTTAGAAACTATAAGTTTCAAAAAGAGACATACACAATGGATTACTACTCTGCCACCACGAAAGATAAATTGCAGCTATTTGTAGGAAGACGGACGCTTAGTGGAGTGAATAAGACCCAGAAAACTGATTATCATGTGGTTTCACAAATATGCGAAACCCAAAGTATAAATGAGTAAAAGAATTAAACAAGAGAGAGGGAGGAAGGAGCAGGATGGACTTCCGGAACGCAAAGGGACGTGGGAGAGGGTAGGGAGGCAGGAATACAGACAGGAAGGGAGTGTGAAGTTGACGTGGTCTGCGTGCCCATCGATGCCTCAGCTTCAGCTGGTGGATGTCACATATTGATAAAAATGATAACTCTTGGAGGAAAAGACATAATTAAAAAGCGGGCTATGGTTTGGTGGTGCCAGTAATATCAGAACACAGGAAGGCTGAAGCAGGACGATCAGCCTGGGCAACTTAAGGGCTTGGCCACAGCTTGTATCAAAAAAAAAAAAAAAAAAAAAAATTAAAGCGGCTCAGTGTGAAGGCCCTGGGATGGATCCCCAGTACCACAGAAACAAAGAGACAAAAACCCAGACATACTGATCCTCTGGGGATGCGACTATACGGCGCACATGCAATAATTTGAGACAAATTTTCTTTGTTACACGCTTCTTCAGAGCTTCAAAAAATGTGCAGCAGAGGCGTTGGGATTTGGGCCTTCTGCGGGCACGGCCGGCAGTTTCACAATTCGGTTGCTTGCTTCCGCCACGTGCCACCTGTGCCCACTGCGCATTCCGCTGCTTGTTTCTGTCCTGGGTAAGTGCATCTTTCGTTTGCTTCACCTCGGGGAGAAGAGCTGGTGACCTGGTCACATCGCTGAACTTCTTCATCTCCGCACTGGAACGACACGTGCTCAGCAGAGCCGTGTCCAAGCGTCAAGGAACGAGGAGAGGACATTTATGAAGCTTCTTGCACAAGGATCTAAACAGCACGGACTTCCGATAGGAAAACGGAGAGAACAAAACTAGCTTTTCGGTACAACATTTTAGATGCTATGGTGAAGTAAACGTAATGCATCTGTAACACATTCTATGACACAATGCGAATGCTTTTAGTTTTTAATGCAAGTATTTTAGACAGTAATATCATATATAGTTCTATTTCCCCTATAAACATTTTTCCTTGATTGATTCCCTATGGAAACGTTCTTTAAGTGTTTCACCGTGTTCTCTGACCATTCCCTTTGTAGCATGCAACGTGTACACGGGATCGGGGACACACGGCGGCTGGGCACGATGATAAATGTGCCCGAAACGAAAACACTGGTGGAAACAGCAGCCGGGGCCAGGAATACGAAAATAAGCATGATTTCGAATGTTTAGATTGTTTCTAATTTCCCAGCCCATAAAACTTTATTTACAATTCTGGTTTTATTTCCTTTGGAGAGAGTCCTAAGAACTGAGTTATGAGTTAAATAATATTAGAATTTTTAAGATTTTTTTATATATAAATTGGTAAATGCCTTTTAGGAAAAATTGAATCATTTCAGGGTTCCAGCAAAAGACCCTCTGGAAGGCCCTCCGTACCTTTCATTGTAGAGACCATAGGAAATATATATGTATAATTTTTTTTGTATTTTCTGATTCAAAGTGTTTTTAGACATATCATTACTGTTATAATTTTTGTTGCTAAAAGTGTAATTTGACAAGTCTCACATTGTTATCTCTCCTTTGGCAACTTCGCTTTTACTTGAGTGCTAGTGATTGTAAAATAATTGGAAGATAGTTTATATATTAGCCACCTTAACCTTGACTAATACTTGCTACAAAAAAACTTTCCAGTCTATTGATTTTACATTTTTAGACATATTATATTTTCAATTTTTTCATATTGATTTGGAGAAATAAATGGGTTTCAAGTACTTCAGTCAAATGCAACCATTCTGTTTATATTCATCTCTTTTATCTATCTCTCCTCATTGTATCTGCTCATCTGTAGTTCTATTTTTCTGTCTCTCAGCACAGGAGAGATCAGCATTATGAAGAATCTTTGCTTTGCGTTCCATTTTCATATCTAACGTAATGTGCACGCCCAAAATTTCTTAACTTTTTAATGTCAATTGTCTCACTTTATGCTGCAGTGAAGATTAATAGCTCTCCTTCCTTGACCGTTCCTCATGGTCCACAAATATGCTACCCACGTGCCAATGCCAGCACAAAAAATAATAACTCTTGGGTCATATTCAGGACACATCATTGTGATTGTGCAGTAATTATGGCTGAGGCACAGACCCCGTTATTACTTTTAATCTTCCCGATAATTTTCTTGTTTCTCCTAGTTTCTAATTGTTTTTTTTTATTTTTTGTCTTACTAGTCTATATTATTATGTTTAACTCCTTCTAAGTTGTGATTGTTTTCCTCTTATATCTTAAAAAAGTATCATAGGACTCTGCCAGTTTAATCTGCCAAGAGGCTCCCAGAGCCGTTCAAGCTGCGGCCTGCCACCTGCTCCTGAGGCCAACGATGTAGGTACCAACCTCACGGGCTTCTCTTTCACCTCTTCCTTAAGGGAAAGACGGCTGCGCTCCAGGTCCCGTTTCCTGAGATCTTTGCTTTATCCTCTCATTGTTTAATTCCTTGCTTTGCCTGAATACTATGCTCAGCTCTGCGCATCTGAGGTGATTTCACTCCTCCTGGTTGATGCTCAGCCACAGGAAGTTTCAGAGCTGTAATTACACCTACGCCCAGCCTGTAGAAGCCTGGCTCCCAGGTTCTACGTACGCCCTGGGCAGCAGATCAGGAAATTCTATGGTGAGAGCTCAAAAACGAAGTTGAAAATAGTGATGTCCCGAGCCCCTTAACTAGATGAAAGAAACTGTCTAGACAATTACTTGGACTTAACAGATTCTTCGTTGGAATTCTCCCTGGAATTGTAATGGCACATTTCCATTTACTTATAGCTGTGATTGTCACTGTTGAGAGTCTTCATTCCAATTCTTTTATTCTTTGTATAGAATCTTATTCTTGTTTCTCTGAAAGCTGCTAAGACCTTCTCTTAGTCAAAAATGTTCTTGAGATTGAATGATCTGCTACCTTCATCTACTTCCCTATTTACACTTACGGCACTTGATGGGCTCTTTCCTTCAGATAGGGAAATAATTATTAAAATACTTTCATTTTCTCTCATTTTCCTCTTTCTAATGTCTTTTTCTTCCTTCTTTCTTTCTTTCTCTCTTTCTTTCTTTTTGACAAGCCTCCTAGACTAATACTTTTGTTCTTTTTATCTTTCCTCTGATTCCCCTTCTTTTGAATCTTTCTTCTCTACATTTTGAAAAGTTTTCTGGTATTTATCTTCTTTTTTGTTTATATTTACATTTTTTATTCATGGAGGAGGAGTCCTCTTTTCTAAGGATGTCTTTTCTTTTTACTGCAGCACAGTCATATAGAATATTGTTTTTGTTTTGGTATATTCATATGTGCGCATAATATGTTTTCCTATGTTTGATCCTCTAATTTCTCCTTTTTCTTTCTCCTTCCTCAAGCTCCTTATTATTCTCTAGTAGGCTCCATCTGACTTTAGCATCATCTTCCTCCTTTTATTTTTCAGTTCACACATATGAGGCAAAACAGGTACTATTTGACTTACTGAATCTGGTTTGTTTTGCTTAACATGATCTCCAGTTCTACCCATTTTGCTGTGAAATACATGATTTTATTCTTTTTGTGGCTGAATAATATTTCACCATGCATATCGTCTTAGTTACTTTTCATTGCTGTGACTCAGTACCTGACATCCACAAATTTAGGAAAGGAAAGGTTTATTTTTGCTCACAGTTTCAGAAGGTCACAGTCCATTTAGGGGCGACCTGCAGCAATGGAGGTACACGGCAGAGACAGAGGTGGAGGCAGCTTCTCAGGACATCACACACAGGAAGGCAAGTTGAGACTAGTTGAGACCAGTCCTAGTCCCAGTCCCAGTCCTCAAGGAAGGCAGGATGCAGTTTATACATCCTTCCACATCTCCACCCAGTGCTTAGCCCCTCCTGGATCCAGGTGTGGAAGGTGTGGCCACTACACACCGTTAATCCTAACTCACACGCCTTTGATCCTAACTTAACTGCAATCCACCCCTCCAGACTAGACCCCAACCCACCAACAGCACATGGTTCCATAGACAATCCACAGCATCAAAATACATGAGACTTTTGGTAGACATTCCAGAGCCAAACTACAATATATGTAAGCACCAATTTTTATCCATCCATTTATTGATGGGCTTCTCAGCTGTTTCTATAGCTTAACTGTTATGAATTACCCTATAATGAACACAGAAATGCAGATTTCTTTATAATATTCTGGCTTTAATTCTTGTGGGGATAGAACAGGGAGTAGTAATTGGATCAAATGGTAAATTTGTTGTAGGGTTTTGAAGAACTTTCGTGCTGATTTCCATGCAGGCTGCCGTAATTTGCATTCCCATCAACAGTGCAGAAAAGTTCCTTTTCTCCTGCATCCTGGCTAGAATTTGTTATGCACATTCTTGATGTTAGCCATTCTGACTGGGAATGATGAATTCTTACTATAAATTTGGTTTTCCTTTCCCTGATGGCTAAAAATGTTGAACTTTTATATACATAGTAACTAATCATTCACTTTTTCCCTTCTGAAAAAGCTAATTCATTTGCCCATTTATTGGTTAGGTCAATTAATTTTTGGTGTTAAGTTTTTAGAGTTCTGTATAATTTTGCATCTTACTCTTCTACTGGAGGACTTTTAATATGGTCTCATTGACATATCGTGGCTATCACATTTTTTCCTATTCCTTTAGAGCTGCTACAGTTTCTTTATGTTTCTATGGCCTTGCGTTTTTTCTATTGTTTTTAATTAACTCAAATTTTTAATATTTCATGTTAGCGTATCCTTTACACATCTAGTTTTTCTTGTTTTCGTTGAAGTGCTACAGGAAACACTAAAGCACTGATACAGATCTTTCTGCATCTTGGGCTATCCAGAGTAGGCTTTGACATAGGGTAGTGAACTGAGCAGATTTCATTGTTGATATTGGTGTTGGGGAACCCGTGCTAATATGTACTTTTAGATTTCTTGCTTGGCTCCTTAGTGTTCTGCAGAAAAGCATCTTGACTGTCCTGCCTGCCAAAATTCTGTGAGCTGATTCCAAGCAAGGGGTAAAAGAGAGATTTCTTAGCACGTGTCATGTTTACTTTCTTTAATCTGCTTATTTTTTTGGCATAATAATGCTGCCTCCGATTACACAGGGTTTTCTACAGTGTACAATATACTTGATTTGCACTTCCCAGAGCTGTACCTGCAGCGCACTGCCAGATGGGAGCGGAAGAGGGTTTGGCTGTTCATTAATATTTGCTCAGTTACCACATCAGTTGCCAATCGGCCTTCTGCTTGTTTGATAGTCTCCAGATTTCGCTGCCACCCATCTTTACACCTGTTTTGTTCATCCTTGTGTGTTTTCTGTTTCTTTTTCCTTACAATCTATGTAATTTTATTTCATATTAAAAAGAAATGGAGGCAAATTTTTCAATTAAATCTCTTTTGACTTTTGGTGTTTGATATAAAAATATTTCCCTTTTATTTACCTTATCCAGGAGAATTATTTCATTTGTTTTCAGGCTTTGTATATTCCTAAATCAACTGTATGTCTCATCATGTGTTTTTTTCATAGTCTGTGATTACACTTATGTTTTATTTTTGAAATCCACCTTGACTAATTTGTATGTATATTTCTTTAAGTATTTAGCCAACCTTTAACCACTGTTGGCTGAGTAATTCGTGACTTTCTCACTGTTAGATAATTTTTTATTTAATAATTTAATTTCTGCCAATTCTAGGATGGCTTGGGGAAATCTTTTCTAATTTATGAATGTGTTAGTTCACTACCATGTCTATAACATATTAGCACATCACACAGTGATACGGTCATTTTCTTTTAAAAAGAAACAAACCAAATTTCGTGGTTATTTTTCCTGGGAGATGAGTAAGACAATAAATTGCTAAATAGGCTTAAATTCTGTTTTTAGAAAACAATAGGGAAGCTTTTACTTTATAATTGAGCTGACCTAAAACTGGCTAAATTTAAAAAGCACAGCTTCCAAAGTTAAATTCATTGAACTCATTTGCAAATATTTTAATGAGTTGAAGAACGATGAGTTTAAAATAATCAGCTGTAACCTTGGTGCTTACTTGTCTTAGAATTTATGTAATCTTCAATTGTTACATTTTCATTTAGTTATTCAGGTTCATTGGTTTTAACCCTACTGGCAGTTTTTGTTTAATATCTTTTTCTATCAACCTGAATCAAATGTTTTCCTACTCTGTGGCAAGAGATCCCTGCAGAGCTGATATTTACATAGAAACTTCAGTTGGGGGTTTAGAGTAACAGTAAGTGGGATGACGCTATGAACTAAATTATGTTCTCCAAAATGTAGACAATGAAGCCAGTATAGCCAACTTTTCATTACTGTGACCGAACGCATGACAAACACAACTTAAGGCAGAAAAGATTAACTTTGGCTCACAGGTTGAAAGTTTCCAGCGCGCGGTAATACTGTGATGGAAGGGCGTGTGAAGGGAGGTCAGGAAGTGGGAAAGGCAGGAGGGAGCTGGAGAGGGCGGGCCAGGGACCCCCCCGAGGTTTGCTTTAAAGAGCTCCGAGGCATCTCTCAAGCCCATGAAATGGACAATCGAGATGAACCATCACAAAGCTTTAGCTCTTAATGAGACACCATTTAGTGCTGAGTCTTTAAGGAAGTAATTAGGTAAAATGAGGTCAAGAGGCTGGAATTCTAGCTCAATATAAATCATATCTTTATAAGAAGAGCAAGCGATTCCAATGATACACACACTCAAAAAAAAAAAAAAAAAGGCAACGTGAGTTCCTGGGGAGAAGGCAGCCAGTAGCTAGCCAAGCTGAGGAGACCAGACCCCGGTCTCCAGCCTCCAGAACCATAGGAGGTACATTTCTATAGTTTAAGCCACGAAGCCTGTTCCGGCAATCCAATCTGACTAATACAGATGGGTAGACACAAAAGATATCTCTGTGTTTGTCTCTTCAGTTTCTCCAACACAGTTATGAAAGGCATCTATCTATCTATCTTTCTGTATGTATGTATGTATGTATGTATGTATGCATATTATTTCTAGCTAGAATCTACTGAACGTATTTCATGACTCCTAATAAAAAACACTTCGTTTTTCAAACTCATTTTTTTTACATCAACTCTAGAACGCCACAGGACAGTCCGAAGGAATGACAAACTCTGAAGGGGGAACCTTGAGGCACACTGGTAAAGGGGGTGGAGTCCTTAGCTATGGTGTTACCAGCCTGAGCAGAAATTGCTTACGTAGACTTCATAATCATCACGCCAAGTGCTTGTGTTTGTCATTAGACGATGTAAGTTACTCCTTGTCATCTCAGCTTACCAACAAATGAAATGAAAATAATTCCCTGCTTAACATTAGACATTAGACATTGTTTTGTTGAAATAAATTACATGTGAAAACTGTCTGAAAAAAAGAAAAATTTAAATATGTGCTAGATTATAATATTTAATGTTTTATAATTTATCCCCCCTTAGTATTTCTTTTTGTCAAAATGTCTTCCAGAAAGCAAAGGTAACAATAAGAATAAATGGTTGTAACGAATGTATAAATCAGTAAATTTAGTCAGATGTTCCATTATTTGATATTAATTTTTTATCAGAGTCATCAGTTACATATTATGTGATTTTTAACAAAATAGATATCATTTGAATATGTACTTTAAGTTACCAGAATTAAATTAATTGTATTCTTCTCAATACAATGATTTACATGCTACTTTGAATTTTTTTAATAAAATAATACAACAGTATAAAAAAATCAAAGACCAGACTAAATTTTTCTTGAGAAAGTTTTAAAGGTCACTAAAATTTCATCTCTCAGAGTAAAGATGGCTGAGACTAAAGAAAGATGAAGGAAATGGAACCGGAGAGGTGGGAGCGGCTATTCAACCATGCGTTAGTTTTCAACTCTCGGATCTCTGGCAGTTTCTCCAGTGATGTCACCCAATGTGTGCAAGGATTTTGACTCTCAGGTATGGGCTACTTCTCACAGACACTGGAACAAGCAGTCGAGGAGGTAGATATGGCCTGCCAAGGGGACTACTAGTGGTCTCAACATGGATGGTGCCTGTGCGACAAGGCTGGGTCCATCATCCCCCGACTCAGTCACTTCTATGCGCTTATTTTAATATAAAATAACTCACTTTGATCTTTCTTTGCATGACTTCACTTGCCCCATCCTCCTTCCACTGGAGGCCAGCATCACTGTCAGTCTCGCTGATGTGAGCAGAGGTAAGCAAATCAGCCCCTCTCGGGGAGGTGCTTCTTCAACTGTGGAGTGGAGGGTGCCAACATGCCAAGGTCACGCCTGCTTCCTGTATGTGAGATCTCTATGCTTCTCATTCTATAAAAGCTGACTCTTTACACATCGTCATCATCTTTGTTGTGCCTCATGTTTCATTTTTCCAGATATTTATAGCAATATGACATGCCTACTGTGAGCCAGGCACAAAGTTTCAGTTCAATATCCTCACTTGATAACAGGAGAGTCAAGTTCTTCTGATGAAGCAACATCTTTGACATCTATAGTCTCTAGGTTGTACCTGGATTACCAGGTTTTTAGTAGTGTGTTTGTTAATCTTTGTTTGCATATCGGAAATGTTAAAAATTAAAATCCTTCCAGAAATAGAATAAACAATATCATAAGTACTTCTTATGAATTATTATTTCATTAGAATAGAGTTTACTTGGTTATGGTAGCACTTGAATAATCTTAGCCAAAAAATTTATGCACACCATTTCTATACATATTTAATGTATTTTCAGCAAAAGCAATACTGTTGCTTAAAATAACATAATGTCATACATAATAACCAAAGCAAACTGGCTACACCTGTGCTTGGGGCCTATAAAAGGAGCAAATTTAACTAACATTTAAGCATGTGTTAAATCTTGCCTATATTTTTTCAAAATTAATGGAATTGCAAACTTCACATGGAGCCAAATCTCTGGGTGTGCCTCTGCCAAGAAAAATAGATCTTTGAAGGGTAAAAACAGGTGGGAAACAAATGGTTTCTAAAAAATCACTCCATCATAACCTACTCAATGGAGGTACTAGGGAAATTCAGCTGCCTCACCCCAGAAATTACATTTTTCAGACCATGTAGGTGACCCATTCTAGCAAGTATCTTTATTTATATGAGAGATGCTTTGTTGTGAGTGCAAAGTTAATAGTGGCTTCGTAGAGGACATGATTTTTAGCTAAATCTTGAAGGCTAAATATCAGGTCACCAGTAAAGACATCAGGAAAAAAAACATCCCAGCCAGAGAATAGAGTGTGTACTGACAATTCTTCACATGTCAGCAGACCCTGTCATGAGCGGACTTCAGTCCCTTGCCCCTTTTGGGCCATTTCTTCCTCTCATCTAATTAGAATATACTCGGACTGTATTAGCTCAGAACTATTGGCTCCTTAACCTGAAGATCTGCATGTACAGCTCACTCTGCTGTTGGCTTATAAACTACACTCAACCTCTGAATTTCATTAATAAGTTGTTTTCTTCTTCTTTTCTCCCAACCTCTCTCTCCTCTGGACCCTAAGCACCTTGATCCACCTGTGTGCATATGTGTCTTCTTGATGAGCCCCTTCTCTAAGGTCCTTCACTCCTCAGCAGCTGTGGATTGCTCAAACATAAAGAAGCAGCCCTTGACCCAGTGGAAAGGCAATCAATGTGTACTTCATAAGTAGGATTATTTATTTACAGAAGAATGTATTAGATAACGTTTAGAACGAGCCTAATCTTTCCCCATATTTGAAAGACGTTGAAAGACTTAAAATGAAAACATGCTACTAAAATATCTCTTTCAAGCTATCCTAGAAGAAAGAAGCTTCGTGATTAGTAATTGGGTCCCACGGCCTCCTTTATGCATACTTTGCCTAAGAAAAATTGTTCAAGTGTGTTATTTCAAATTCGGGACAGGCTGGAGCATTGCCTGGAAGTGAGACGCCAAAACGGACCGTCTCTTTTTAGTTCTATATTTAGTCTAAAACTGAGGATAGTGTTTATTAAAGTTAAGTGAAAATTATGTGATTTTAAAAATAATAAATATTTTTAAATAATTTGGAACTTTGGAAGATTACGAGCAGAAGATAGTTGTGCAATGCCAGCCATCATGGCATCTCAGCTCAGGAATCACCCAATTTTCATCTTCAGATGCATGCCTGTAAGTTACCTTATTCTATTTTGAAATATTTTTAAAGAGTAATTGCTCTGTTAAGCAAGTTTTTCAAGCGAAAATTATGTTTTCTATAAAATAAGATACATTATAGTTAGAAAACTCTAAAGAAGACAGAATCTTCTAAAATACCTCTTCATATAAACAGAAATCATCACTATCAATAAAATCCTTCCTAATGTGTATCGATGCATTCTCTCATGTATGCAAATAATGTATGTCATATGTGCACATATGCATAAAAGTATGCACAGATAGTTTTTAAATATAAAGTGAAAGATATATTTAAAATAGTAATCATAAGTGTATGCCTTGGGGGTTACTCCTTCAAATACCATTCTCTTTTTGTCTGCATTGTTTACGTCTGCAAGACAATGTGGATTTCCCTTTTTTATCCCTGTCATCTGGTGCATCCCATGACTCCACACCGTGTAAAATATCAGCTGAGGAATTGAGGTATAGATATTATAGGACAGGATAAAATTAGTTGTTCTCTCAATGTGTATGGATCTAATACGTATTTTTCTTCGTGGAACTATTAACATAGAAACATTTATCAGCTTGTCATTATTATAATGAAATACCTGAGGTAACATACACATAAAGAGAAAAAGCTTGTTTTGGTTCTGGTTCTGGAGGGTCCTTTCCAAGACTGACTAGCCCCAAAAGGGCCCTGAAAGGCAGCATATCATGGCAGAAGTACAATGACAGAACAAACTGCTTACATCATGGACCAAGAAATAGAGACCAGATAAGCCTAGGTTCTAATAACATCTTCAAGGACATCCCCCCCCCGCCCCCAGTAAGCTAAGAACCTCCAAAACATCACCTCAATAGCACCACTCTGAAGACCAAACAGTAAACACATGAACTGAATCTTTGGTAAAAGGGAGGGAGATAAGTCATACCAACTATAACTACAGTGAATCAAGCTATTAAATTTCTTAGTATTGAAATGTACTTAAAATTTATAAATAAACGCAACTTGTCATGGCGTATGCGATCACTGAAAAAATTATGTCAACTTGACAGAATTAGGAAATACCCAGGGTAAGGGTCATAGTTGTTGTGTGTGAACCACTTAAGGGCCAGCGAATGAGGGAAGAACACGCACCCCAGATTGTCAAAGGTCCAATTGGCAGCTTGAACTCACTAAAATGAAGGAAGAAAAAAAAATCATCACAGCTTTTCCTGGGAAATCTCGGGCCTTCTTCATTATTTACGAACATTGACTTACCCCTGTCTGCAAGTTGCCGATGCTCAGTCTCTGGCCTTTGCCATTGTTTTTTGGACAACCGAGCTCACACTGGCTATCCGACAGTTCCAGGTGGGTGTTCTACCTCATGGCTGTGCTGCCACTGGACCCTCCAGCTCTTGCACATGTAGGCCACCATTTTGGACTGTCTCTCTCCTTGGACTTGTAGGCCTTCCGAAAAAAAAGTCCCTTTTCTTTATAATTTCAGTCAATTCTGCCTTCCCTCTAACCCTAATCAATACAGTGGATCTTTTCCAATGTGCTACTGAATTCCATTTGCTTCTTTTGTATTCTAAAACTTTTGCATTAAAAAAAAAATTACAAAGATTGGACCCTCATCGAGAAATCTCCCGATGGACTTTTTCGTCTCATGTAAACTTCAGCATTTCACATATGACACATTTTATTTTCACCATCTATTAAGTTAAGTTGTATTTTTGATTATTTAGTGTTAAAAAAACTAAAGACAGTAAAGATAAAGGCTCATTCACAGGCCAAAGAATTAGTAAAACAAGCAAACACTTAAAATACTTTACGATTTTCCTTATAATTCATGAAGTTCTACATAAAAGCTGAGTTCTCATTTTGCTTGGCTCTAACATTAACATTACCATTGTATTGAATTCCATCGTGTGCTGCAAATCTAAACCTCAAGATGTAGGATTATATGGCCATAAATTAGAATTATTCGACATGTGTCAATAAAATACCACTGCCAAGTATTAAAACACTTTGGCTTTGTGTCAAGTCTGAGGTCAGGATCTGTGAGAATGACATAGTCCTTTCTCTTGCCTGCTCATTGCTGTGGCCCTGGGGCTGTAGCAACCAGATGTCTGGCACTCTGCATTTAAAGATCTCACACTTTTAGTAGATAACCTCCAAATTTTCCTTTTACTCAACGCTACACTGTTTCATTAAATTATACCTTTTATTAATCTTTACTTTTTTCTTTTTCCATAACCTATCATTACCAAATACAAAGTAAGAAAATCATGGCTTGTTGTACACTTCAGTTACTCTCTACTAGATGATCAAAAGCGTAAATGTACTTCATTTTTCCTCATATTACTTAGATTGTATAATACAAATCTTAGATATTGTTTGAACAATATTGTTGATCTTTCCGTGTGGCACCAGCCACCTGAGAGGGATTTCTTTATGTTCTTCATCTCCGAATCTTCAGTGATCGATTTAGAATGTGTGCAATAAATATGTGAGGAGTGAACACATGAGTGAGTCTGGAAATGGCATCATTTGAAACCAAGATTTTCTTAAGACTATTTGAATGTTGTGATTTAAAACGAGCTAACAAACACAACCAATGGGCTGCCTTAGCCTGTTGAAAGGTTATTGGCTGATTTTCTATATGAGAATTTGCAGTTGGACCTATTGTCATAGTTAAATGGCTTTCTGCTATACTGTTGTAGGGAGGTGGGGATTCAATCTGTTGCCTGAGGGAGCACAGCAACTTCATCATTCAGTTCTCTTTATTACATCTTAAATTTAAACTTTATTGTGGTTGTTATGACTAACCATCTGGGTTTTATCCGAACACTCGAAGATAATAAGGGCTCTGTTACATTTACAATAGTCCTTATTTTAGGGGGGAAAATGTCCTTTGTTAAATCTAGGAAGAGGTTGAGAACATTATCCAAGAGGCTGTTGAATCTCAGAATAGTCCTGTAAAAATGTGGTCAAAAGACAGGGATTATAAATAACGTGGGTTCCTCAGAGACCAGCATAAGAAATAAACCTGAAACATGCTGCTTGTCAGAAATCAGGAAATTTAGTATGAATTAAGAGTCAGGGGCCAAGTTGAAAGTCCCCCATTGGCCAAGGATGGAACATTGAGAGCACCCATAGTGACATTCTCATTGACACTTGCAGTTAAGCTACTTATTATGGAAACTGGTAATATAGGAAAATAAACATTTATCTTGACTTTCCTGTATGAACTGTACCTCAAAGAAATCCAAAAGTCAATTAAGAAAAAGCAGCTGGATGTAGAGCCATCCCATCTAATGAATGAAGAAGAAATGATAGAGTAACTATTATTATTTTTCCATTACTTATAAACAAATAAATCTAAGAAATAATGACAAAATAGCAAGAAACACCACTGAATATGAGTTAATATGAGTTAACTAGACATTCATGCCTACTGTAGGAAGAATAGCGAACCTCCCAGGATGTTGTCTTACAAAAACACTGATTTTCAATCTGATCAAGACTTTTCAGCTGTATAGAAATCGTAAGAGATAAAATAATCTGTTGAAGGCATTCTAGAGCTGCAGTGAGGTGGAGCCAGGCAGTGTCATGCCTTACAGAAGTGCTTCTCAAGGAGGGATCTCTTGGGCCAAAAGGTAGGTTGGGGAAATGGTTGTGACCACCCAGTGCTCAGATAAGGAGCTTACTTCAAAATTTGGGTCAGCTACGTCACTAAACACAAACTTTAACTCAGCTGATGAGAGCTGTGTCATCCTAGCAGCAGCCTGCTTTTCTCACACTAACCACTAGCATTAGTGCAACACAACTACCCAGAGACCTAGCTTCTTTCCAAATCATTTGTCTAAAACCGAGAGAGACCTACAGATTTTTTAAAAGAATACTTATTTAAAATATCAATTAATTATACTGTATTCTATTTTATGGCAACTTAAATAAGCTATAATAAAAATGGATAAGAAAATAGGTAAGTTTGAACACTGACTAGAAATTTAATACTGATTGGTTACATTTGTAAGTGGGCTAAAATCACTGTAGCTATTATTTATAGATACACCAGAAAATTATGGATAATATGCATGATGGCTAGGATTTGCTACAAAAATATGGAGGAATGGAGAAGGTAGGTAAAATTCAGGCATATGTTAATGTTTATACTGGATGATACATCCATGAACTGTCATTGTATTATTCTCTCTACTACTGTACATTTTGGTGTGTTCCAAAATGAAAGTTTAAATATTAAAAATTAAAAAATTTACAAGCAATATACTAATGTCACTGCCATAAAAATTAATTTAAAAGAAAATGTCTGTGGAAAAAGAATTGAAAATTAGGACCAAAGCTCTACTGGATAATATTTTAAAGGCAGATATACTTTATAAGCATATCACTTACATGTTGGATGCATATTTACAATTTTATTGGTCAAAAAATTGGTTTTCATAACATTGAAATTTGGTTTTAGCTTTTGTATAGCAAAATATTCCCCAACTCCACAGTTACTGCTCAAATTGTCCCCTATAAACATATTCTAAAGCCTTAACTGCATTCCTATGGTTATATAAGGGATTTAAAAATAGTGTCTTCAGAGATTCAGTCAAATTCAGATCAGAAGATTAGCATCAATTCTAATCCCATCTGGCTACTGTCCTTATAAGAAAAGAAAAATAAATATTTTAACTTTTTTGGAAAGATACCATAAAGAGGTATTGTTGAATCAGATGGAATATGTATTTTTAGCCATTTGAGGACTCTCCATATTGCCCTCCATACTCCGAAGTGGTTGTACCAGTTTACAGTACCACTAACAAAGTAAAAAATGTTTCTTTTTCTCCTGCAACTGCGCCAGCATCGATTACTACTTGACTTCTGCACCATTCTCACTGGAGGACGATGATATCCTGGTGATGTATTTGCCTTTCTCTAATTGCTAAGGGTGATGACTATGCTTCTCATACATTTACTGGCCATTTGGACTTCTGCATCTCAGAACTACCTCTTCATTTCAGTTGCCCGTTTTTTAATTAGGTCTTTAATATATATGAGCAGAAAAAACCCAAGTTCCTTGTAACCTTTATGTGTGGCATATATATATATATATATATATATATGATATTATATGTGGTAATATATTTTAATAAACACAAGGGAAAAGAAAGAAAAGAAAAGAAAACTGTGTATTTAGGGACATGCGTGGGCAGTCAGCATACACCAGCCAGGGAGCCTGGAGTACATGTCCCCTCAGTGGTCTCCAAAGGAACCAACCCTGCTGACATCTGATTTCAGACATCATGTCAGCCTTCAAAACTGTGAGAAAACTTGCCTGTCCCCAAGCCTGTTCTTCGTTACGGCAGCCCTGGGAAGTAGATGCATTCCCTGAGCCTACGAGGGCGGGTGCCTGCATGTCTCTACACCAGCCTTTTACCAAAAATCATCCTCTAACAGTTAACTGAGTTGTTGACTTTTTTCTACTTTCAGAACACAATTTGTTTTCATTTTAATCAGAAAGCTTAAGAACGGATAGCAAAATACCTATCATGAATCAGAAAGAAAGAAAAAAAAAAAACACTTTTGACCAAATAACGAACATTCTTCCTGGAGAAAAAAGCAACCAGGGCCATCAAAAAACAAAGAGAAAAACAAAAAGAAAAACGAAAAAGCAGTCATGGGGACGAACATCTGACCACTTGTTTTTCTTTTTTTCGTGTGCTCAGCTGATATTCAGGTATCATCTGACCACTAAGTCCTATTCTTGTGTTCTACTAGGTTATTCTAGGTGACCAACTCCTGACATATTATATTGAAATTTGATTTGTGCATACAAACCCTTTCAAAGTACAGGAAAGGCTTTTTCTTAAGCTATGATCTCTGCTATAATTTTGAGAAGAAGAAAAGGAAGAAAAAATAGAAAGGGGGAGGGGGAGCAAAGAACAATTAGAATTTTTTTTTTAAAAAAAAACCCACTCATAATAGATAGCAAACAGAGCGCCACTTCCACTCGGCCTCACACACAGTTGATGCTCATTTGCTTTTGGTGAGCAGATCTCATCTGGAGGCCCTAAGGAATCACTCTGCGATGCAGCTAAGACGACGCAGAACAGATCCTGCTCCTCTGCAAACTGTCCATCCTGGGAAAATGAGACTCGAGATTGCCTAGAAGAGGATCCCAGGAAATTAAACTCGACCCAAGGCAAGTTTGTCTGCTACTCACAGTCTTAAATTGTGTGGCCATTCTTAACTCCACACCCAAGTGTCCTCATGACAAACTCGCTGTTCTGGCAGAATCATCCTGCTGTTTTCACACTTGGCCACAAAGCCTCCCAGATCTTCAGAGTGGGGACAGAGGAATGAAGAAAACGCCATGGCTGCTCCCCAGCTCAACACCCCTGGGATCTTCAGTTCTGAGGCCTGCTGTCTTAACCCAACAGTCTTCTAAACTATCCCAAGGACATAGAAAATGGAAAGTGAGAGGTGTGTGTACTTAAGAAAACATGTGCAAAAGCAAATTGATATAGAAAATAGTGTGCCTTAAGAAACAAAATATTTCACCTAAAATGATTTTCAAAAGAAGCTTAGAGATGATGACTTCGACTCAAAAATATGATATGTACATAGACTTAGTATCATATTTCTTCCCACTTAAGATCAGAGAATGGATTAAAGGGATAGAAGGGACGGGAAAATTTGAGTGACCAAGAAAGAAGATGATGAAACAAAGGAGGAAAGGAATGAAAGAAAGCAAAATCAGAGTGGATACAGAAGAAGAGGAACACCAGGAGCTAAGGACAAAAACACCCACGCAGGATGTTCTAAGGCGAGGGTGGTTAATTTCTTCTGATTAGTGAGACAGCTGATCTTTGGCAGTGTCAATTAGCTGACTGGCCATTGCTCACTGCATTGACTTCTTAAACTTAAACCTTGGACTCTCAATCCTAAATACACATTGCAACCACATGGAAGTTTTAGAGCATACTGATGTCTGGATCTCACCCCAGAGATTCTCTTTTATTTGATCTGGGTACAGCCTGTAATTGCTTTTTTTTTTTTTAAGTTCCCCAGATGAATCCAACATGTAGCTAAGGTTGCAGTCACTGCCATGAGGCTCATATGAGTGATAAAGGCAGGGAATGCTCTCCAAATTAGAAGTGGACATCGCTCCTGCAATGGCAGCCCTTACCTCTGGACAAGGGGCTCTCAAAACCAGGTGTCCACCAGTATTATCTATGGACTTTTAAAAACACGTGTTTCTGATTCCTATTTCAGTGATCTGACTTGGTAGTTTTGAGAGTTTTGTGTGAACATTTGCATTTGTAAAACCTTCATAGATGACCGGAATATAAAATGAACATATGAAACCATTGACTTGGATATTTACATTTCAGTGCACTCAGAAGTTGAGTCAAAATTCATCACATGCAAAAAAAAAAAGGATGCTTTCGTTTGCTGCAGGTGCCATACAGATACCAATTTGATCTTGTAAAATTGTATTTTAAACATTTACAATTGCTTCTCAGTTTGAAAAACATCAGTGAAGATTTTATAGAGTGCTAAATTTTAAGAATGAATTTTAAGAATTAGAGAGCATTTAAAACTGAGATGGGTAATCAGAGAAGAATGTTAATATATTAATTTTTACCCAAACAAAATTTCTATCATCTTTTATTTCTTTTCCAGCCCTGTATTAAATTTTATTGAGAAATTACAACTCTGAGGAAAACCCATTATTTGTCAACTCTTTACTTACTATACCTATTTTCTTTCAGGCTATGTTTATTATTTCAATTTGTGTTAAGAGCCAAAGAGCATGTCCCAGGTCATGTGTCATCTTCTGAGACAGTGATATTTGACTTTAGTAGTCAACCAACCACCCACTTGGTTACAATAACATATGGAAGATTCCCTCTTGCCCTAAAACTTCCAGCTAGAAATTTTTATTTAAGAGCCTGAGCTTGTCTACTTTTCTAATCAGCATAAAGTCTGACTAAAGTCAGTCAAACTATTTCAGGTTACCAGCATTTCACACCTTTTCTGAGAGTAGAAAAATAACATCACCTTATGGGCCCACTGGAAGATACAATCCTAGCATGTTCAAAAGTAGACAAATCAATTCAACTGCAAAGAAATGAATAAACACGGACAGTGCTTCTACTTTTCTTTGGGTCTGGAACACAGCCAAGGGAGAAATGAGATTGGGACAAGTTATCTATGGCTGCTTCAGCAAGAACTGCGAGCATTTGTTCACACTGACAAGAATGGTATAGCAAGACGTCTCTAGAATCAGAAGAAACAGACAGGCTTGAGCCCAACACTAGATTTGTTCTGTGAGTGTGTGCGTGTGTGTGTGTGTGTGTGTGTGTGTGTGTGTGTGTGTGTGTGTGTGTGTGTGAATTGGGGCTCTATGAATGTTGCTTTTCCCCTCGTATTCAAAAGCTGCATAGTTTACATGCACATATTTTCCACCTAGCAAGAAATGAATCCAGGACTGAGGGGATGTTTCGGCTGAGTGCCTCAGCTGGGATATGGAAAGCAAACAGAATAAGGTTAGTTGAAGGTTAAGCTGCGTTGTATTGATGTAGTAATGTTGTCTTTGTACAAATTAGCTCGCTGGGACTTGGTGACACAGGAGAGTATTAAACTCTTCTTTACAAAGAGAACATGTGCAGGTTATTTTCTAGCTCAAAAAATGCCAGTGAAAAATTACGCAAAGATCAAGCTTGAAAAATGTTTACTTTGCAGAAAATCATTTAAAAATGGAATCTCAATTTTGTTGGCAGCTCGGTTTTTTAAAAAGGCTATTTATTCTACGCTGCTGCTACATATGGTTTATTGCAATTTATATGGGGTATTGGAACTGCATGAACTCGGGCACCTTGGGGAATGTTTGTTTTTATTTTTCTAAAGGTGGTTGGACTGAAATCCAGTATGAATCATAGAGGAGAGATTTAGAAGCACATGAGGATAAATGCTTCCCATGTGACATGGAGCCGCACATCTGGAAGGTGATCCTGTATAAATAAATAACCTGAAAAGACTGTAGTTTTAAATGGTATCAGTAAAGAATAGGAGTGTGGATTTTCTCTTCTCAGTTGGAGAGAGATATATGGTTTTATGCGTAAAAGACGAGTTTCATTTCTTGTGCAAATTTAAAGGTTTCTCTATATAGAAATAACCCCCTGAATTATTCCTCTACTCATTAATTCACCTAGCAGCGGTGCAATTCTGGGAGGTTCTAGAAATAGGAAAATCATTGAGACATACTTCCTGCCTTCAATTATTTATTAAGCTGATTATTGATAAGTTTGCTTTTCTAAGTATATGACTATCAGGCAAGTTTACTGATATTCCAATGGAATTTTAAATAATAAAATAACACTACGAAGGGGTGGGGATGTAGTTCAGTGATAGTGCATTTGCCCAGCATGTCCAAGGTCTTGGCTTCAACCCCAAACACCACAGAATAAAAAGATCCTGCTATGATGTAATTATTCCAAATCTCTAACCAGTCTTGCGAAGAATTCTTTTTTAAAAATCTTTTTGCATCGTTTTAAAAATTACACATTCACTTCCTCCCCTTTTTGCCAAGAGCATTTCTATACCATTTGGTAATCCTAAAAACACAGTCTTTACCCTTTCTAAAAATAGAAACTCTGAATACAGTGAAGTAGCTCCCTTAAGGTTTGAAACAAAGAACCTTCCAGTTCTGCTTAAGAATATCCACATATTATAATTAAAATCTCAGTTCAAACACTTCCCTTTGTGACTGTTGTTGTTATCATTGTTTTACTTTTAAAATAAACTAAATATCAGGTCTTCAGTACAGAGAGAAGACACTCATTAACGTGTGGTATTTAATATGCCAAGACACAATTCTCCCAGTGTGTACAGAATGCTTGGAAGAACACGGCACCACCAGGAAGTACCTAAAGAGGGAACTGACTTTGAGTAAATTAAGCAGTAACTTTCTTTCCTGTGACAATAGTGACACAAAACACACTCGACAGCCAGCTGGATAAGAAACCTACAGTTGTGGGGTTTGAATGACAACAGATAACTTTTTTCTCAGTCTCTCCCTGAACTACTATTTCAAAATATTTGATGTGTAGCCATAAATAGGAAAACTTTTTTAAATAAATGAGTTGATGATGGATGAATCAGTAACTGTAACATATGCATCATTTCTCTTTTGTCGAGTCGTCAGTATTTATTGAAATACACAGTATTTATCAAAATGAAAACACCTTTAAAATGCTTGACAAACTTATTGACTCAAAGATTATAATGTAAGTAAAGTAAGTAAAACACGGGGAAAGAGTCATCTGGAAGAAGAGGACAGCTTTCCCCGGAGCCTCATGACTTCCTAACACAAGTTGCCACCCTCCTTAGCTCACTTTGTCTGAAATTCTATCAGTAATTAAGAAGCCTCTGGATCCTAAGCATTTCCTTACTTTTGCATTAACTAACGGGACAAAATGAAAACCTTTTTAAATCATCTTCCAAGAATAGTATCAACACGGTAAATTAATACAGAATATTTCCTTTAAACAAGTGAAATCCTTCAGAAAACCTGATATTAATTCTTTCCTTTCTGTGAAAGAATGCTGTGGGGTGGAGATTCATACTTTGAGTGGTTTTCTGTATTTCTGTTTTGAAAAATTAAAATTAGTAAACTTCTGATTGTTTGCTGTGGACAAATGAACTTATGAAAGTTTCTTCTTTCAGAAGCAGTATAATTTTTTAATTCACTGTGCGGTTCTAAAACCCTTTTGGAACAAAGAACGCAAATTTTAAGACTCCATTAGTTACAAAGACTTGTGAGGACTCTTTTTTGCTAATTTCTAAGTAGTACTTCTGCAAAAGCATCCCTTTCTCCAGGAGCTTAAATATAGTTTTATAATCTATGATATAGAATTTCACTTGATTAACTTCTATTTCACATATTTGCATTTGTTGTCAAGATAATTGGTAATTTTCTCCAGAGTTTGATCTTTAATAAGATAATCATCTACTTTTTCATTACAATTGCATGTGATAACTGATACTCTGAAGATTCTAGGTCTAAAGACTAATCTTGCTCAAATTCTTTCTGCAAAGTATGTTTCTAATTATAGCAATCTATAGTATTTTAGTAAACACAAGTCATTCCTTTCATCTGCTATAAATCAAAGGGTCTTTATTTCAATGACAATAGTGCCTCCTATTATTTATCTTACATGCCTTGGTTTCTCGAACAGTGTAAAAAGAGATGGTGACAACTGCTGGCACCCAGCACCCTGGCACGAAGTGAAGAATGTTATAATGTTATTTAACATTATAAATGAAAATTCACGCAATACACTTTCAAATTCACAGGAGTTGTCAATAAAGCACAGAAAAGAAAGAAAGGGAAATATTTGAACACCACATTTCCGCTGCATGGGCTTCTCTGACAATGATTACACAGTATTTTGATGTAATCTCAATGCCGACTGTTCTGAGATGGTCACAATAGCCGGCGTAGGCAGGGCACAGTGCTAGCCCATCACCGTAGCTCAGGAATTAGATGTTATAGTGTGCGTTTTCTTCTCATTGATAGTGGAGTCCAACTTAGATCAGATCAATAGAAGGACCACACCATTTGGAGCATCAGGATCAGTCAATCAATCTATAGGTCTATCTATCTATCTATCTCTATAGAATCTGGTAGATTTTGAGGCTCTGATTTTTGTTGTTGTGGTGGTGGTGGTTGTTTCCAGGCAGTGTCAAAGCTGGGGTGAAGACCAAAACCCGTTCTGCGTGATTCCGGAGGTATTGCTGCTTCGACTCCTACCTGCGTATTTGAACATTAATCTCTGAGCACTTTGCTCACTGACTTATTCCTTCAAGAATTGCTTCTAACAAGGCTTCCCTTATTGGTTCAAATAATACTTTTGAGCTGAATGAATTATATATTAAATTTACTGACATACATAGTCACTGCTTACAGGAGACTAGAACTCTAAAAGAGAATCTCTATTTGATGGCAACTTCCTCTATATTAATTTTACCCCTATGTCTTTGAAATATAGCATGTTCTCATAATCCAATTATGTAGATTTGTTAAAGTTTAGAATTACTTTAAGAAAATATTATTATAAGAAATTGCTATACTATTATAAGATGATAATGGAATATTGGGAGTTATTTTCAATTTTGTACTTTTCTAATGAAGCAAATAAAAAAGCCAGACTTCATTTTGATTTAAACCATGAAAACTCTTTTACCACTTAGAAACAATATCACTGGAAAAATTTCTCATACAAAATGGTAGTCATAATTTTTTTAAATGTCTTTTGTAAAAATGAAGAATAGACCTCGTAGAGCAGGTTGTTGGATACAAAGCAAAAGAGAAAAATTGGACCAGATATGAATATTTCATTTGTGAATTAATAAATAATTTGTAATACTAAGAAACCAAGTTCCCAGCCTACAAGGAGCCTGCACATAAGAAAAGTGACCAAAATCCCAGAAAACATTAACATTTATGGTATAGATTAATGCTTTCAGAACTAACCCAATTTCAAATAAACGCCAAGGTTTTGTGAATATTTGCAGTTCTCTTGTCTATAAACTCTAATGCCCTAAATTTTCCATTCCTAAAAAGGCTACTGAGAACATAATTTGGATACATTTTTTTAATTATCAAACAAATTTATAGGATTCCCAAAGTTCCATTCTTACTCATTCTTCCATTTATATAGCTTGTTAGAAAACCACAATTTGGTTTTTATATTACTAAAAACCTTATTTTAAAACTGTTGGTATTTTATTAACACTCCATTGTTCTAACTGATCTGCAAGATGTAGGCAGCTGCACACCCACGTAGGACAGGGCTGGATTTAAGAGTGAATGACATTCCCATGCACACCTAGAGCCAACCCCGCACCTAAGAACGCACCCCTACACAAAATGTGTTCCACTGCATTTAGTGATGATGCAGACAAGTACACAAAGTGGTAGATGAGGGAGTTTAAATTCAACATTCTAAAAAGACTGAGCTGAAGCAGAGAACAATAAAATCATGTTTATACATTCATTCATTTAGTTTTAGTTGTGTAAGTTGTAAATTCTGTATATAAACATAGGTATAATTACACATTTCATATTTTTACATTATTTCACAAAACACAAAAGACTTTGCAAAGGATTTGGCAGAGTATTTGCTGCAGAGGCAGGACAGGCAACTCTCGCCATCACTGCGGTTGGTAAATTCTTTGCAAGCCTGGTCTCCCTTGCCACTCACAAGCCAGTGAGGAGATGCTGCTATCAGTGATGTTTCACAGAGAGGAAATGAAAGACAAGCACAGCTAAACAATTTGATCTTGTTCATACGCTCTCACAGTTGCGCTGGGAAATCTTTTCAACCTTGTTACTCTCGGTGATTTTTCCCCAGCCACCTCCAACTAGTATAATCTGTTAAGTAACCCTCTTTTCTCACATGTAAGAGACCAGGAAAAACCAAAACTCTGTTTCTCTAACACTATATTCTTAAGACATAGATCACTCGGCACCAGGTATGTGAAGGACTTCCTTGTTCGCTGAGTAAGCAAGCCATTCAGCAGGAGCAGGCAACAGCTGTGTGTCCTCTAAAGCAACTCAGTTCTGGCCCTCCCTGTCTGGACAACCGTCAGACTCACAAGCTGAGTGAGGGCTCAGTCCCTCAGACTGCCCACTTCCCACACCTCAGAAACCAATTGCAGGCCCCACTTTGTTTTTTTCCCTGTGCATTTTACTCCCCGGCTATGCATTAAGGTTCCCACAATCCTCTCCTAAATTTTATCGAATTTTATGGAGCAACCCACAGAACTCAGAAAAACACATTATATTAATGGGCTTGCTACAAAGAATATTACAAAGGACCTGATCAAGAGATGTGCAGGATGAAGTATACGGAAAAGGGTGTAAAGTTTCCATGCCCTTGCTAGGCATGTCCATTGGCCAGGAACCTGTATGTGTTCAGTTATCTGGAAGGTCTACCACAAACCCTGCACTTCTGAGGAGATTTTGGACCCTACATTTCATAAGTATAAATAAAGTATGGACAACCACATTAAAATATGATTGAACAAAAAGGTATGGTCTCTTGCAAAGAGACTCGAGTGAGGGCACCTTGCGAGGCCAGTCCATTTGGGTTCTTCAGTATTCCTTTTTCACGGGTAGAGGAAAGGGGTCCTTCTGAGATGGGAGTCTCCCATCTTCTAGCAAATAAGGTAGATCAGAGAATGGTGGGGCAGTTAGAGTTCTTACCTAAGGAAGAGAAATTCTAACTTCTGTGCCCTAATTCGGAGAGGGACTTATGAGCCAATAAGTAACCATAAAAGCCATTATAACTCATACTATGATCGTCATATCACAAGAGACATGTTCAATTTGGGGCAACTTCATTCCTAGGAGAAAGATACACCACAAAGACCAGTCATGGCTATTCCTACACTGTGACAGAAATAGATATAGATTTAGATAGCTATCTCTCTATCTGTATAAAGTTATAGATAGAGAGATAGCTATGTTTCAATCATGATAGTGTCTTCACAGAAAATTGGATAATATGCAAAGGAATGTGTGAACTTATTCAAATATAGAATTTATTGTGCATGCAATAAGCAGGACAATAAAAATACAAGCAGTTTTGTGTGTATTCTAATAAGTTGTTTTAATAGGTAACATGACACAGATTTTAATAAGTTTCACTGATTATTCAGATTAAATTTGGACATTCTTATAATCTTATTTCAACTAATGATTTATGAAGTCACTTCCTGTTAGAGCAGCCATGTACATAACTAACAAGACTTACGTTTCCAGTATTAAAATCACAACCATCCTACTTTGAATGGACACCATTTTAGCACCGGATTGCCAGACAAATCCCTGAGATAGCACCTGGCTACCTACCTTTACTCGTAGACCAATAAAATCAAGAGCCTTAAAAATGCCATCACCTTATTTGACTGCACTGAACCGTGAAACCTGGAAGAATGTGGAAACCAGAACAGGGCGCTAGCATGAAGTCATCTTGCTATAAGGACAATTTGTAACGCGGCGTTGTGCTGACAGGCCTGCAAGCCCATAGTCGAAAATCAGCATGTGTGTTTTAGCTCAAAACAGATCCTGTGTGTGACAAAAACAGCATTCTTCTCAGCAGGTGGGGGGACTTGATGGATGTTGCTTCTCCAAACTCTGGAAAATTAAAATTGAGGCCCTATGGAAAGGTCCACTCACACAGCAGGTTCTGTTTTCTTAAAGAATCGTGGTGCAAATAGAAGGGATGGTGAACACACACTCCCTGCGTCTGAAGAGCTAGCTCGGATTTTATTTTTGGCATTTAAAAAAAAAAGAGTATAGATTCCAACACAGTTCCCACTCCCCAATTACTAAAAATGCTTTCCCAATTTAAATTTCAGATCAAATTTGATAAAGTGTTGTTTTGGTGAATATATTATAATTAATGATATCATCCAGATCTGAGTGAATCATTTATTTAGAGCTTAATACTGTATGTCTAGAAAGAACATGCATGCTGAGTATTTACCCCGCGCTGGCTACAGTCAGGCTCCACTGCCCCCCGATCAGCCTCATTTTAGGGACCAGGAAGTGTGAGGTGCAGAAAGACAAACGGTGTAACTCTGCAGGGGACATGCGACAGAGCGTGGCCTCACACGGGAGTGACCAGCTAAGATGCAAGCTCACATCTCGTGCTGCCACCCCGTCGTGCTTTCGACGTACAGAGAAAGAGGATTCCGTGTTCTGCCTTCACTATCACTTACTGTTCAGATCTTTGTGCTTGACCTTGGATTGCGTCCTCCAATATACTTCTTCAGTGAACTGGTGAAAAGATGGTTCTGAGGGAACAATGGCATGAAACCACTCAGCAGTCGCGGTGCCAGCTAGAGAGACAGTCTTCCTTTTCGTAAGTTCCTTTGAAAATGCCTACGATTCCTTTAAAAGATTTAATTTCTATAGCGACAGCTAGCAAAGAGGAAAGCCCAACAGTTTTAAGAGATAAAACAATCCTCAGAAAATAATGAAGAAACAAAATGACTGATTTCCACATCCAAGCAGCAGGGTCATTCGTGAATAAATCACTGTTTTTCTCACTTGCCTACCCCACGAGTGGGAGCTGCAGAAGCCCAACATTCTGATGATTTTCGAAGTTAAATCTCAGACGTGAGAGAAAGAGTAGGGGGGACAGGAAAGAGAGGGGGGCAGAGAGCAGGAATTAACTGATGGAATAAATCCGTGTGGCAGGCTGAATATTTAGCAAGGTGCACGGTTTCAACAGCTTTGAAGCAAGCACAATCAGACACACACTCTGAAACACTAGTTCAGCTGAACCTGCTCTTTATCCGACATCCCTCCTCCCTGCTCCTCTTCTAAGCTTCCCAGCCTCTGGTTAATACTATTTTGCTCTCTACTCTATGAAGTCAACATTTTTATATTTTCTAAATATGAGTAATAACATACTCATAACATATTTTATAACATAATACCCATTTTTCTGTCTTACATTTCATTTAACCTAATGCCTTCCATATTCACCCACGTTACTGCTGCAGGCAACAGAATTTCATTCTTTTCTATGACTGAACACTAGCTCATTGAATATATCTACACCTATATCTATACATACATTATATATGTGTGTGTGTGTGTGTGTGTGTGTGTGTGTGTGTGTGTGTGTAATATCTTTTGTTTTAAATTTATTTCTATTTTTGGTGGTACTGGGGATGGAACTCAGGAGCTTCTCCCTGAGTTACATCCTAGTCCTTTTATTTTTTGAGACAGGGTGTTACTAAATTGCGCAAGTGGGACACAAATCTGCAGTCCTCCTGCCTCAGCCTTCCACGTGCTGGAGTGCAGGCATGTGGCTCCTCTACTGGTCTATCCAGTGACAGACATCGAGGTTGATTCCGTATCTCATTCACTGTGAACAGCGCCACAGTGAAGAGGCAAGTTTGGATATCACCGACACATTGATGTCCTTTCCTCTGGCTATCTGTCCAGCGATGGGATGGCTGGGTCATGAGGTCAGTCTAGTTTTAGTTACTTTGAGGCCTCATGGGACCATTTTCACTAGTGGCTGTACCAATTTACACTCTTATCCGAGTGATACGAGTCCCCTTCTCTTTACACCCACACCAGCATTTGCTAGTTTTTGTCTTTGGTTAACATCCATTCCAGTGGTGGTGAGACAATATTTTGTGGTTTTGATGGCATTCTCTGATTATTAATGATGATGAGCGTTTTGTATAAATTAGCCATTTGAATGTCTTTCAACAAATGTCTGTTTAGATAATGCACTGACGGTAGTTTGAGTTTTTTATTGTTATTTAGATGTTTGACCATCTCACATATTCTGGGCATGAATGCCTTTGAGGTGAATTGTTTGCTGGCCTTTTCTCCTATGGTCCATGTTATTTTCTCACATTTGAGTGTCCTTTTGCCGTGCAGAAGCTTCCCAAGCTTGATGTAATCGTATTTGCCTGTTTTTTTTGCTTTCGTTGCCTTTGCTTTTGGAGTCATTCAAGAAGTTCTCTACTCTTATTAATGTTCTCAAGGGCCCCCTACTTATTTTCTTCCAGTACTTTCATACTTTAGGATTTTACATTGGAGTCTATGACTTTTGTTTATGATAAAAGATATGTCTAGCTTCATTATTTGCGCAGAGACATCCAGTCTCTCCAGCAGCATTTTAAAAAGACTGTCCTGGGGACTGGAGGAATGGCACAACTGTTAAAGCACTCGTCTTGCAAGTTCAAGCGCATGAGTTCAATTCCCCTGAACCACATAAAAAGCTGGATGTGGTGGTGCAAGCCTGTAATCCTAGCACTTCAGAGGCTGAGGCAGGAGGATTGCCCTGAGTCCAAGGCCAGCCTGGGCTACAGAGTGAGACCCTGTCTGGAAAAAAAAAACCCATATAGTCCTTTCTCCAATATATATTCTTTGTGCCTTGGTTAAAAATTAGCTAGCTGTAAATAGGTGGATTTATTTCTGTTTCATTGATCTACATGTGAGTATGTATGCCTCTACTATGTGGTTTAGTTACTACAGCTTTATAGTATGCTTTGAAGTCAGGTAATGTCACGCCTTCAGCTTCCTTTTTACTAGTTTCAATGGATGCTTTGCATCTTCAAGGTGTTTTGTGGCTACATATTAAATTTAGAGGGATTTTTATATTTCTGTAAAGAATATCTTTAGATTTTAATATGACAACTTGAACAATTGCTCTTAGCAATAAGAACATGTTACATTCATTCTTCTAATTCGTGAATATGGGATGCCTTTAAATTTCTTTCTCCAATTTCATTCATCAATATTTTATCATTTTTATTGCAGAAAATATTTTGCTTTCTTTTGCATTATTGATTTATTTTTCACTTTGCTACTGATATATAGAAGTGACAGTGACCACTTTTTTAGTTTTTTTCCCCATTTTATTGATATGTATAAGTGCAAAATTTAAGGTTTACAATGAAGTTGAGCATTTTGTGCACCTACGTATCTTGTCGAGGTGACAAGGACTTTCCCACTCTCCTTTTGTCCCTCCCCCTACCCACCCCTCTCTGACAGTGACTTCTTATGTTAATTTTGAACTCTGCAACTTTACTCAATTTATTTATCAGTTTTAACACTTTTTACATAGTCTTTATAATTTCTAAATGTAAGATCACGTTGCCTGTAAACTAACATTTTTGCTTCCTCTTCCTAGTTTTTCTACTTGGCAATTATTATTATAGACCGGTGACTCCAGTTGCCTTCATTTAAAGTTATAAAGTCCCCATTGTCTCATTTTTAGACACTAGCCCACAGAAAAATAAGCTGGCACCCTTCAGTAGCACTGCCCAACCTCTTCACAACAGCCTTTTTTATGGCTGCAAGACTAAACTTCCTTGACTGTCTTTTAGGCCTTGATCTCTTTTCAAGGATATTTTTCAGTTACATAGCTAAATAAGTATCATATGGGCACTTCGATACACCAGACACAGACGAAGATAATCTAAACAGTGTACAAAAAATCAGAAGAAGCTCAGATTTAATTTGATAAATTTATCTTTAGTTACACAACCTTTTTCAATGGACAAAGTGACTAAGAGTTTTAGGGTAGGGCATGTACCCTGGGGGCTTACCTCAGTGGTTAAAGTGCTTATCTAGAACATGCAAGGCCCTTCTGGGTTAAATTCCTCAGCTCCAAATAAAGACTAGCTGAGTATGGTGGCCCACACCTGCTGTCTAGTCATTCAATAGACTCAAGTAGGAGAACTGTCATGAGTTCAAGGCCAGCATGGGCTTCATCGTGAGCTCAAGAACACACTGAACTACAGAGCAAGGCCCTGTCTCAAAAAAACAAAAGGAGATCTGAAGCTGGTATCTAGAAGATCAATCCACGATTTGCATACTAGTCTTTCTAGGTACCAATTATATAACTATAAATGCAAAAGTTCACCTCTGTTCTCTTATTTTCCTATAGCAAAATGGGATTTAAAATAATGCCTAGTTTATGAATATGTTAAAAATTGAAAATAATGTTTTCAATTTATCTGAAATATAATAATTGCTCAATAAATAATAGAAAGCTTTTGATGCCTTTTATCATTACACACGCAGATTTTAACTTTCCATTAAAAAATGCACCAGTAATTATTAATCATTTACTATATGTCAATGTTTTATCACTAATACATTGATCTGAATTGGCATTTCAAAAGTTGACTCTTCCCAACAAGACCATAAAGTAAGGATTCTTATCCCAATATTACTGATAAGCAAAACAAGTGTAAGTGGGTAAATTAACTTTCTTTTGGACATGTGACTTGTATGTGGCAAAACCCGACACAACATTCCAAAGTCATTTGCTGCCCATGGCATTATTGAATGCTTGTAGTTACTGTATTGTCATTTTTAGTTAATGGAATAATAAAATGAAATTAAGTTCTAGGATTTTGTCTTAATAATTCTCATGAGTGACTCTCTTGTCTTTCTTCTGTTTCAGTACATTCTCCTCCCACCACCTCTTACTCAGTACCTTCTAGCAAGGGGAGACTGTAAAGCGTGTCATCTGATGGATAATTGGCAATTGCATTTCTAAAGGAAGAACAGGAGAGGTTACTCTCTTTTTCTAATCCTCAGGCCAACAGCTGCCCCATGAAAAAGCAAAATTGGAGAGAATTATAAATAAATGAACTACGGAGGTCGGATATTCTTTGTTGACAAAGAAAATCTGAGAAGAAAGAGATCAAGCCCTTGGTCAAATGAAGTTGCGACCTTATTAGAAATTCCACCGCTGAAGAGTCTATCACAAAAAGAACACCAGATCATGGAAATCAGGCACATGGAGCTAACTCTAGACCTTCACAAAGGATTATTTAATAAGTTCAATGGCATGGTTTGTTAACTATTTTTGCAGAATATAAAATATTAGGTTATGACTTTATCTCCATTACACACACAAATAAATTCCACATGGATTTTAAAGGATTAAATGTAAATTGAAACCAAAACCAACAAATCAAAAAAATTATTAAATTACAAAATGGTACTGAAGTATATTAGTTCAAATCAATGGACGAATACATGAAGAGTAATGACTTATAGACATTTTTCCATAGAGAGTCTTAAAATTTATATGGCTCCCAAAATTCTACCATAAATCAAATTATAGCCAAGTAAAATATTTTAGAAGATTATTTGTTCATACAGAGCAAAAGAACTAATAGCTATACTGTCTAAAAATTTTCTCAAAGCCATCTACTTAAAGCTATCTCAGGATAATATATATTCAAATATAATAATATAATAAAATATATATTCAAAGTAATAAATAATAAAAGTAGAAATTGAGATATTGGCTATTATGGGGGTGACTTTTATTTCTGGATAGGTGATATTGACATGCATTTCTCTATTCCATCAGTTAAACTTAAATTAAAACTACAGAATGCACACACACACACACACACACACACACACACACACACATACACATACCTCCTCCGTGCAAAACAACACAGAACTACTAAAGGGAAGACTATGTAAAATGGAGTGGTGGTCCACTTTGTTGGTCTCAAAGACAAACATATTCTCGACTAGACATTAAAGACCTAGGAGCTAAGAAGAACAAATGAATAAAAAGTTCCAATAGTACTATTATGGCCTCTATCAAAGGACCAAAATGGAGCATCCCTTGATTCTAAATAGCCTTTCAGATAATACCTACTTCTTTCCAGCCCCAAACAAAAGAAAACAGCATGGATCACTTCCATTCATGCAAGTGAAGCCCAAATAAAGAGCCTCAACTTCCATTCTGAAAAGACTAGAAGAGGTGTTCCAAGTGCCTCAAAGGGATGATATCAGGACATCATGTAGGAAACCCAGATTCCCATATTCTCAAGACAGTAACTCATGGCAGTCCTCCTGCCTTGGGCTCCTGTGTATAAAGAGTAATATGAATCAAACTACGCTATAGATCAAATGAGTCTAACAAGCATTTCAGATAATTCCATTTAAGAGCCACAGAATACACATCTTCACATAAATACATGGGATATTCTTGAATACAGACATGATTTTAAGCTGTAAAGCAAGTCTCAATGAATTCAAAAGCACTGAACTATATAGCATGTATCTCCTGTGATTGAATGAAACTAGAAGTCAAAAGAGGGATCTTATAAATTGTACAAATACATTACAATTAACATCTCCTTGGACAACCAATGGCTTAACAAAGAAATCAAACAGAAATGTTAAAATTTCTTGAAACAAATAAAAATTAAAGCACAACATACCAAAGCCTAGAAGATATAGCAAAAACAGTTTTAAAAGAGAATTTTATAGCCACAAGGCCAACCTCAAAAACCAGATTTCAAATAAACAACCTAACAATGAAACTTAAAGAACTACATAAGCAATAGTAAACCAAATTTAAAGTTGATAGACAATCATAGCAGAAATAAACAAAATTGGTACAAAAACAGCAAAAGATGAAGAAAACAAAGAATCATTTATTTAAAGGATAAGCAATCGACAAGGCTTCAGCTAAACTAATCAGTAAACCAAGAAGGAAGAAGCACATGAATGAAATGACAGGGCTTACAATTCATGACACAGAACTAAAAAACATCACCATGGAGTACTATGGACAACTGCATGCCAACAAATTGAAAAACCTAAAAGAAACAGATAAAAAAATTTGGACACATATAAACATCAAATACAACCATATACACATGACCTACCCATTTTGGTCCAACGTCAGCAAGTATATGACAAAAACACTAAACAGCCCTAATCATCAGGGAAATGCAAATAAAAGCCACAATGAGACATCACCTATTCTCAGTTAGAATGACTGTTATTGAAAAGATAAAAAGATAACAAATGTTGGTAAGAATACGGAAAGAGGGGAGTTCTCCTACCATGTTGCTGGGGACATACACAAGGACAGCCTTCCTTCACGGAAAGAACTGTGGCATTTCTTTTAAAGGCCAGACATAGAAATACTAGAGGATTCAGTGATCTCATTCTTTTATATGTACTCAAAGAAACTGAAATCACTGCTTTAAGAAAGCTCCTGCACTCACACATTTACTGTAACACTGTTTACAATAGCCAAGTAATGGAATCAACCTAGCTGCCCATCAATGAACACAGAAAATGTGACATAGACACATAGACAGATAATTGTTTAGATAGAAAAGGTAATTAGGTCTATCTTTGCAAGAATACAGGTAGAACTGGAGGATATTACAATACAAAACATGAGTCAGACACAGAAGAACAAATATCGAGAGATCTCTCATTTATATGTGGGTGATAAAAAGTTGATCTCAAAGAAGTACAGAAAAGACAGCAGTTGTCAGAGCATGGGGAGTACGTGGAGGGCAGAAGAAAAGACAGGGCGTTAATGGACACAGGGCAGGGCTGGACAGGAAGACTTGCATGTAGAGTTCTACAGCATGGTAGAATAATAGGATTAATTGAATACTTCAAAAATAGCAGAATTGATTTTCGATGTTCCAAAAACAAAGCAAAATAAAAATAGGAGACATGTCAGCTACATTGACCTGATAATTATGTTGCATACACGTACTGAAATCATATGCTGTACCTTATATATAGACATCCATGTTGTGCTTCTATTTAAGTATGTATGCATATTTTTAAAAGAAAAATCTGAAAAGTAGCCTGAGAAAACTAGCCTACTCTATTCAGTTAATACTAAAAGCTGAAAGCAGAAAAAGAAAAAAAAAAGAATCACAAGATAACAGTATCTTCAGAGTGCTGAAAGAAAATAACTTTTGATTGAGAGCTTAATAGCCAGTAAGACTTGCTTCACAAACGAGAGCGACATAAAAACATTCTGGACACACCAAAACAGAAAACGCATTACCACAGGCTCACTCTAGAGGGAGTATTGAAGAGTACCCTCTAGTCAAAGAAAACGTGGTTTCATCTGGATTTATCAGTACTAATACAAGAGCCATTCGTTACTGGTTGTGTTATAAACCACCGTATTTGTGGTGTTACGAATTTTTTTTACATCAACAGCTTAATGCCATATCATTGACTTGTATATCTTTAAAACGGTACTTTCTTAAGGCTGGGTGTGGAGTTCCATGGTGACGCCTAGCACGTAAGAGTGCCCCGGTTTGATCTCTAGAACCACAACAATAATCACAAGGAGCTTTTTGAATTCAACTTGCTGTTTTTATTCTGTTTTCTGATATTTTGTACTCACCTGCCATATGACTGTTTTCTATGTAGTAAATGTATTTTTTCTTGTAGTTTGATTAGTCTGCTGGTTTTATTATTTTGTCACCGTATATCCTAGAAATTACGTAAACTCTGTTTTCCAAATCCTACCCATTATTTTTTGCAAAATGCATTTTAATTTGTCCTTCAGGATCAAATACTAAACTCTATCCACACATTTAGCAGGATATTCAGCATTATCTTACTTATCTTTACTACCATATTTTATTGAAATCATACTGATATTTAGCTCCATATTAGTTCTGTTCTTTCTGTTCTTTATAATGTCTTTACATGCTTAGGAATATTTTCTTGGATTGCAATGCATTATGGGGCTATAATGACAGAAATGACTTTAGATATCCCTACAAAGGTTTTCCTTTTAAATATACTATTTTGGCTGGAGGAATGGCACACCTGTTAAAACACTTGCCTAGCAAGTGCAAGATCGTGATTGCAATTCTCCAACAGCACTACGTAAATCGGGCATGGTGGTGAACGCCTATAACCCCAGCACTTATGAGGCTGAGGCAGAAGAAATGCCATGAGTTCAAGGCCAGGCTACAAAGTTATTTCAGGAGCAGCCTGAACTACAGAGAGAGACTTTGTCTCAATAAATAAATAAATAAATAAATAAATAAATTCACCATCTTTCTAACACTGCATGTTACCTTTCTTTCATATATTTCTGCCTTCACAGGATTTCACTGTTGAGAAGTTTTGTTCAGATATAGTGAATATATTCTTAAGTATTTTATATACATAATACATATATATCACATTCATATATTCTTAAAAGCCAATATATTTGAAATTATATATTAAGCACATATATTGCTTTCCCATGGGCACTCTGGAGGTGCGTTATCTTTATCCGTTAGCATTCTGTGTTTCACGTGATTCCCACGGTAGGGAGCTAGCAGGATAATTAGTCCCTGTTGCAACTCAGAAAATTTCAGAAATGCTACTTAGCACTTTGTATGAACTTCTGGGTCTTTCCTAATTTTAATGCAATTTCTCATATCTTTAGTGTTCTTTTTTCTCCCTAATTTCATTTTACTCTTGCTCTGAAACTCCTGTTAGAATAATAATAGATGATGATACATTATCATTTCCCATATCAGTATTTAGTAACTTTATCTTCTCTCTGGCGCTTTACGGTTCTGCTCCCAGGAAGAAGGCCTTTCTACCATTTTCCAAGACATTCTTCAACCATAACCCGTCATTAAGGCTTTTTTATTTTGAATTTTTGTTCTAATTTCTAAGAAATCTTTTATAGATGTCCATTACACTTTTAACAGTAATAGGTTCTTCTTGTAAATATAAATTAGGTTTTCGTCCTTGAGCCTCGGTCTTCATCATTGTTTTCTAGCTCTGTATCTCGTAGTGTCACCTCCGCTTCTTCTGAGAGTCCACCTGTCTGCTTGCAGCTTCGCTTTTCCTTGTCATCCTGCTGGCTTCCAAGAGGTCCTGCTGCCTGCTCTGCTGCCGTTTCTTTGAACTTTGGCCAATAGACCCACATTCATGTATGCTGATAGGTCGTCTTTTGGAATTATTGTCTCTGGGTCAACATTTTTCTTGAGATTTCACAGAAAGCACTGATCTTGTCTCTCTGCAATAGTCTCCTCTTCTGCTCTTTCCCTTTTTCTCTCATTCTTGCTCTCATACTTTTGTGTGAATCTGTTTTCTATTTCACTAGAATATCTCAATATGCCTGGTGCAGTGATGAACATATAATTTTCCCCACCGTGCTACTATTAAGAATACATTCTTAAATAAATTCTGTTTGTCTTCAATGGGATTTTTGACAATGAGAAATGAGAGGTGAACACAAAAGAACGTAGTTAACCAAATTGAACCATAAGACCCGACTTGCTTTTCTCAGGAAAAGCCTTAGCTACTATATATATTACCTTTAGAATAATATATGCAAATCAAAAATATAGCTGCATTCCTTGGGAGTGTGTTTCTTGCTCTGGCTACCCCTTTAATCTTAAGAAAAAAAGAGCAAGAAATGGAAGATGCTCACATCTTTAAGGTACAGATAATTACCAGCAGAAAACGCTGGAAGATTAAATATCTGGTTGCCTGTGAGCTTCAGGGGAAAAACGACTCATTTGTGCTGGCTCCATTTTCTTTGAATGAATAGCCCCTAGTAAAGAGTAACTTTATGTACTTGGAGAAAATGCATAACAAATAGAAGCATATAATAGATCTAGAATATGAGTAGAAAAATGTTATGCCTAGAACTAAGTCAAGTATCACTCAATTAAGTTTTTCTCTTCATTTCGTTTTACTCTGTTTCTCAGTATTTGGGGAGCATTAGGCTCCACTTTATTAAAGATACTACTTGCTGTTGATTCAAAGTTACTAGTGACCTACACAGTTGGCAGAGACCTTGAGCATCTGTGCTGTATACTTTATGGTTAGTCACATGACGACTTTGAACAGTGAGGATCATCCCAAGATTCAACAATGCAGGATCAATGATTTGGAAGCCTGAGCAAATTTCTTACTGGCAGATTTTATGCTGTTGATGAACAAGTAGCAAAAAGTCTAGATGTGCTATCATAGGACATGCCGACGAAGAGTCACTGTTACCAATATTCGTCTCATGACAACATCATGCATGCTTGTGTTAAGTCACCTAACAACTGTGACTTTAATGAAATGAATTAACCGATGAGAAAATCTGCCATAGCTCAGGCAGGGAGGTCAGGCAAGAGTGTTTTGGTTTCCAATTTGCAGGCTCCCGAGAAGGAAGAAGGGGAACTGAGTTCCAAAATGCTAGCACAATGAAGCTAATTATCAATTGCCAACTGGCTTCAAGTTTCTCTTCATTTGAATCAGTACCCTGTCAATTCTCATACGTCCTCTTGGTTACAGTTACAGTTCTCACTTAAGAGATACAAAATTGTGAATTAAAAATGTAATATAATATCCATGATTTAAAAACTATTACATTATTAACTATGAATTAATATTATTAAAACAAAGACATGGTAGTGCTTATGTGCCTCTTATGGTGACTAGTTATGTGCACTATTTCCACCTGAGCATCTGCCATCTGTCCTGGGGTCTCCCGCATAATTCCTTATAAACTTCCATTAGCATTTACGGTGTACTTTCCCAGTTACGTAGTGTTTGCTTTTTCCCTAGTATTTTGCATTCGGAAATTCCTCTCAATAGAAAATATACGAGGTGTGAGCAAACTTTGGGATGGACACTTAAAAGATTGTTACAGCAAAAGACACAGTACCACTAATCCCTTCAACATATTTTCCCTCCCTTGAAACACAGTTGTCCCACCATTCGTGACATGTCCTGAAGCAGTTTGGGAAGATATCTTCTGTCAGTTTCTTCATGAGGTATTAACACAATTACATGGTTAAAGTTGCTGCCACGTGCCGTCCGCTAGAAAGGCAGCTTTGTAAATACATTACCATGTGTCCTCGTCTGCCTCAGTCACCAGATCCCGCACCCTGTAACCTCACGTTGTTCCGTTACAGATAAACTCTTTAAATCAATCCAGAACTGAGGCAGCCGTGACAAGGCAACTAATGAAACAGGATGTCCAGACCTGCGGTAGAACATGGCTAGAAGGGGGAAAGTGTGCAAGGGGGAGCATTTGGAGGGAGGCTCGTGGCAACATGTCTTTTATTGGAATGATTTTAAAATATTCACTGTATTTTTCGATCAAATGCCTCCTATGCTACAGATTTGCAAAGTAGCTAAACTCGATACATTATTCTGGTTACCTAAATGGCTATTTGCAGGTCCTTCCCACCCCCCAGCGTTGTACTCTTAAAAAGACAAAAATACGACTGAAGTATTTATATTTGGGAAATACACCTAGAAATTTGCAGTAACTGAACATCAAAATTGACACATCATAAAAAGTAATCTTCACTATTTCAGCATTTTGATGTATTAAACTATTAAACTTCTATACTTTTTGCTTCTCTTTGGGCTTTATTATGAAGGATGTTTGCCATATCAACCTTTTTATGCTGTAGAAATAAACAATTCTAGAAAAATAAATTTAGATTGAAGAACAGTCATAACCATAGATGGCCCAAATGATTTTATTGTACTGTCAGCATTGCAAATGATGAGAGGGAGAGACAGAGAAAGAGAGATCCCTTCGTAGCCTTCCTTTTTTATTTTCCAGAGTTCAGAGGGTGTCATATTTTCATCCAAATATTGCTCTCAAGATTTATGTCCTACATTTAATGTTTCTTTTCCCTCTGCAGTATCTGAAAAGGCTCTTGTATGCCACCCTGCTAATTGGTCTAAGGTCGAATAACTTCTTTCTCCACGTGTTGCTTGACTTTCCTACAGTGAAAAAGAACTAAAGCTCTCTCCAAGGCTGTAACAGCAAACCCAAACAACAAAGCAGCATGTTTGCTTTTTTCCAGATGCACCACTTTTCCTACTTGTCTAAGCCTAGCTCATATACACTACTATATCTGTAACTAAAGGAATGGATACTTGGATTCAAATCAAGCCAATTATATACGTGTTGTCTGTTTTCGGTGTTCCTCGCCTAGAAATAAGACTTGGAAAAATTGTTGCTAGTGCTGTTTCATTCAGTGCAATTAACATGAGAGTTGGGCTCTGAGTAGGGAGAATTTTGCTAAGAATTAGTGGTTCACATTTGTGAGATGGATTGCCTCCAAGATTTATACATACTACGTCTTTCAGAGGTGGGCAAGATCTCTCCTTGGGAAAATTGGAGAGTTACATGAAGACGCTCATGAAGGGCCTTCTGACAGTATTTATTTGTTTATTTTACATTTGCCACATGCTCAACGGGAGACAGAGAAGACAAGGACATGAAAGATACATTTAACAGCCTCACTTCATGAATTCAAAGAATTTATTCTCTCAAAAAACTGAAAATAGGCATTTCATTTGATCCAGTGATACCTCTTCTGGATATTTCTCCAAAAGAACGAAAAGCAGCATGTAACAGCAGAGAAACATGTATGACCATGCTTATAGCAGCACAGCTGCTAGCAGCTAAACCCCAGACGCCAAAATGTTCATTTATAGGTCAATACATTAAAAACATATGCACAGTGGAGTACTACTATCCCATAAAGACAAATATGGATATGAATCGTTTGTAGGTAAATGGATACTAATTCAGACCATTATGTTTAGTGAAGTGAATCAAATTCAGATTAAATAGCACATGGTTTCTCCCGTATGAGGAACCCAGAGTATAAATAAATAATAGACTCAAACAAATGAGATGCTAAGAGTCAGGGGAGATGAGGAAGAGAGTCGGGGAACAAAAAGAGAGCAAGGAAGGAATCGTAATGTAGTTCAGTATGTATGTCCGCAAACTCTCATGTTTAGTGGAACCATTGTGTGCTATACATGCACACATACTAATAAAAATGGGGAAAATTTTTAAAAAGAAAAAATTTACCTTTTAGCCAAGATGAGACAAATAGAATTGGTTCAATGCTTACGTCACTAGTACGGATAAGTGTTGTAGGATTTCAAACACAGAAAACATTAATAAGTGAAGCAATCAGATTAACCTTTACGTAGAAGCTAGAACACTCATTCAGTGGTACAATAAAAATGATATGGATTAATCGGACAGAATAGAGGAAAATAATTCCAGGTAAAGCAACACAAAGAACCGAGCAAAGAGAGGAAACTGAGCCTTGTGTTCAAGTACTGGCAGGTTCCATGGACTACTTCCGTTGCTGATCATCTCAGTTCACTAGCAAAGACAACAAAATTGACACCATTCTGAAACACCCAAATTTGGAGGCATTATATTTAGGACTATCATCCCTCCAAGTGCTCCTTTTTCAGCCCCATTTCCCCAACTCTTGTGATATAAACAGCAACACTGTTGCTGCTCATGTAAGTTCATTGATCTGTATGTAGAGGTTATTAGGAAGAAAATCCCTATTATACTTGCATATTCATGGCAGAGTCGTATACAAAATTGTTGGCAACATGACTGAGCACAACCAAAGCAAAGATAGTAAGCATTGGTTGAGCAGGTGGTTTCACTATCTTTGTAAAAGTATTTGTACCTAAAACTTCAAGTCCTCAAAATAAATATAATTTAAAAAATCAGACATTTGCTATGAGTCTTTAGAGGATTATCTAGCTATAAAATGATACACTGATATTTTAAATAGATGGAAAATGTTGCACATCTGATTATATTTTGCAGTGTTTTCTGTAACTTAAAAACATAGCTTTTAAAAAAATTAACTGGCCCTTGAAATCATGTGCAGGCCACAAGTTGGTGTTAGTTTACATGTAAGCCAGACATCCAGCGCTGACATCAGAGGTTAACTATTGAAGAATGACTCAGTGGAACCTGGGTATTGGGGAAGTGTAATAACAGGCAAGTCTTAGAGATCCGATTCCCATCAGAAAACCCACCTCTTTATAATTTCTGTGAAACATTGTTTGGAGTAGCCTTTGAAATCCTAATGGGGAAAAATCAAATCAGGCTTTGGCTGACATTTACAAAAAAAAAAAAAAAAAAAAAAAAAAAATCCTTCAAGTCACCACTGGGATGTGCATAATGAATGGGTATTCTAGAGCTCTAGATTGGACAATGGAAGGAATTGTTCAGACAATGGAAGGAGTTCCTCGTGTCTGTTTTACATCAGTGTTGGCAGGTAATGCCCGTGGTGCTACCACTGTTTTGCTGAGAAGGAAGAATGTGGTGTAAATCCCCTTAAAATTAAAAATAAGGCACCAAATTCCCCCACTACCCACCATGAATTAATTCTGCTAAAATGACTTCTTTTAGAACAGTTAAGAAAACCTCAGACCCACATCTTTCTCCACCCAGTTACTGGAAGTTTCTTGTTATTTATTTATTGATTTCCTCCATGGGCTCACGGTGACAGCCCTAGGCGGGAATGTGAATGCCTTTGCTATAACTAGGTAATGAATCATACCGGAACTGTGAATTACACCTATACTGAATGTGAGCAAAAGGAAACAAGTCAAGGAGAAGAGAACTTTGACAGAAGTAGACAAGACTATTTACCTCAACAGTTAAATGTGAAGTGTTTACAAAATTCCAAGGTGAGAGCATCATGCCCAAAGACTGCAGCGTAACTCTGAATCAATACACGTTCGTTGTGCTTTACAATCAATGTAGTTTCTCTGCAACCTATTTGATTGTGGCAATTGTTCAGCTGGTGCCAGTTAGGAGACCGTGAGTTCATGCTGAAAACACAGGTAGTTGTCAATAGCGTTGGAGAGAAGATCAAACCCCTTTGTTCAGCAAGCCCCCATTCTAAAGCCACCTCTGAAGAATTGTGAGGACGCAATAAAGAAAAGCCATGGCCTTTCAAAGAAATGCAATAAATTTCATCCAATAATTTTAAATGACTATAAATGTTCAATAATTATCTCTGAAATAATTCACACTTTCTCAATTTCAGACAAGATTATTGGGATGCTAAAGAAAATAGTTAATTGCCTCCACGAAATGTAGGTAACAAAGCCAGCCATGTGCATATACTATCTTTTAAAAGGTGGCTTCGAAAGGCCACTTTTTAACTTAGTAGATGTGAATGACCCTTTCGTCTTCCCTTGCTCCCCCTCAGTTCCCAAGCCTCTGAGATCCAGGGCTCTTCTCTCTCCTCCACAAAAGCAATTTCTTTTCTCCCCATTTTATTGATATGTATAAGTGCAAAATTTAAGGTTTACAATGAAGTTGAGCATTTTGTGCACCTACGTATCTTGTCAAGGTGACAAGGACTTTCCTACTCTCCTTTAGTTCCTCCCCCACCTACCCCCACCTTCCTCCCCACCCAGCCCCCCTGGTTCACTTTGTTTTTCACTTTAAGTTCCATGAGATAGTTGTGATCTGGGTCTCTCATATCAGAAAGACCACTCGATGTTTTACCTTCTGCTTCTGACTCACTTCACAGCTTTCATACACGAGTTAGATCCTTCAGTACGTGTCGTTCGGAGGCTGGCACATGGCACTTTCCACTTGATCACAGTTCTATCCATAGCACTACAAATGATAAGGTTCCATTCTTCTCAAGAATGAACAGTACTTCCTTATGTATGTGTACCACATTTCCATTAACCGTCCATTAGTTGACCATAGAAAACTACAGTGTACAATGTATTTCAAAAAGCTAAGAAAATAATAAGTATTTCAAGAGATAGATAGGTCTAACCTGATTTAAATATTACACAATATATGCAGATATCGAATTGTACACAGTACTCCATAGGTGTTTTTTTTATGTATGAGTTAAAAATAAATTTAAGTTAAAAAAGAGGGGGAAGAGATAGTAAGCAAACACAACCATTTAAGAGGGCACTAACTTATTTCTGGATTTGAACTGTGTCTTTCCCAAACTTTGATACATGCATTATTGAGGTCTTGCAATTCTAAACTCTATTTTAAAAGTTCAGAAGTCATCAAGAAATTACAAGGAGGAACACAAACCAATGCCTCTGTGCCCCATTCTCTGGTTCACTCTATCTTTGTGACCATTTTTATAATCCAAAAATTCATAATCAGGATGTCCATATGCTTGAACACAAAGAGGCTTAGATGATCTCACTTAGCCCTGAGCCATCTTCTGCAGGCTCAGGTGTACTCTAGAGAAACCATTGTGAGTAGCAACTTCGGTTGATTGGGCTCTTAATATGTTCCAGGAAAGTCTTAGCATTGTAGGCACATTGTTGGATATATTTCTCACAAGGTTCCAAAAAATGGATCCTATTATTATTCTCACTTAATGATAAGAAAATATGAGTAAAATATAAAAGTAGAAAATTATAAATGTAAAGTTATGAATATAGCTAGGTAATTATCCAAGAAAATATATCTATATGATAAAGTAAGCTCTAAAGCTAGAATTCAAATACAGACCCATCTGCTTTGAGAGTCTCATTTTAGCCACAATCTGTTATGTGGACACTACTACCCATCTATTCAGTTGCTAAGGGTGAGCACATAATGGTTTGTATGAGGAAACACAATCTAACTGGACTACAGTAAAAGTAATATTTAATAACGTGCAAGAAAAAAGAGAAAAAGAAAAGTGGTATGAAGAGATTGAATGTGCAAGCTATGAAGACTTGGTCTAATATGGGCTACCCACTTCCATGTTTATTAACTACTCTGTGGGATGGGACGGCACAAAGAACAGGATGATGGATCTAACAAGGATCACTTCCTGACCTGCAAACTCCAGGCTTTGGGGGATAATCAGCTAAGAGAGTGGGTAAAAAGAGAGAGAATGATCAGATAGCAAAGGGGTGAACCTCTGATAAAGGGGTGGACACAGACGCTCACTAATTCCCCTAACCTCATGGTTCTGATGTGTTACAGAATTTGGGATTCAAGTTAAATTTTATATCATGTGAATTTTTTTACCACAATAAAATTATTCTTAAAAAGAGAGAGTGACAAGCTAACTGTCTGGGACGAACCACTTTGTAAGGCACTTTCACTAGGAAGACACTAGACCATAGAGAAGAGGCTGAAGAAGGTAGTCAACATGAGAGAACTGGATGAACTCAAGCACAAACAAAACTTCGGAGTTCTATCCAGGCTTTAGAGAGCGAGCACTGACCAAAGGAAATTACATGTCAACTGGTCAAGTGTGTCATTTAATCATTCCTAAAAGGACTAAAGAGTAGTTCTAATGACTGGAACAAAGTAATTTATATTCTAATGCAAGTAATTTCTTATTGAGAACCAAGTAAGTAGGAAAATGGATAGAAATTAAGCATTCCAATGAACACATTTTGATTAAGTATATTTCAGAGTACTGAGGGCTGAAATCAATGAACAAGGTACAGTCACTACCTTCAAGAGATTCTAACTCCAGTAACAAAGGTATGGCCAAGTAGTTAAATCGCCCCTCAAAGCACCGGGAGAGAGGCTCAGAGAGGTCGACAGTGCAGCAGATGCTCAGAATGACTTCCAAAGAGGATAGACAACTTTAACAGGATGCTATTTGAGCTATGCTGGCTGGCAAGAGAGGACACGCTAAAATGGTGGAGATGATAAGAGAGATTCCAGGTAGCAGAGATCAGAGCGGCAGAAAAGGCAGACATTTTGAGCAATTGGTGAGTCCAAGAATGTAGAATATGCATTGAGAAAAGGGTCTCGAGGTTGAAAGGGCAGGATGTGAGTTATCTGAGAGGGTCCCAAACATTAACCTAATAAACTTCTTTGGCAAACTGGTGTCAGTCCTTCCTTAGAACTGAAATATAAAAAGCAAGTTTCTGGCTCAGAGAATTGTAAAATGAGCACTTGTGCTTCCCACAAATTAAAGAGGCCGATCTGCATGAATGTGGAAGACTTCCATGGATCCTAGTGTACAAGAGGTAAGTAAAGATGAGCAACAACTAGATTTGGTTTTTTTCCAGAAACTTAAATCCAAAAAAGCATTAATAAAACCTGAAGAGTGTTAATGAATCTATACTATTCAAGGTCACATAACATACATGTACAGAGAATGAAGAAAAACCTACTTAGCAACAAATAGATTTCTACTCTGCCAAGAAAACGAAGTAAAGAGTTTTCTTTACTTCTGGTATTACCAGAAAAATTGGATATCTACTGACTAGCAGAAATGTCAAAGTAAATGCCAAGAAAGTTTCAGTCCAGATTGGATTTCCACAGAAGAAAAGGCAGGTGGCCCTGCATGAGAAATGTTTGTGAGTCAACACGGGTGTGCATACGTGCACGTGAGTGTACTCTCTCATGTAGCATATGTCTCCATACACTGGCATTGCTTTATTATGTAATAATAACCTTGCTGTGGGCAAATACCATGGAGAGAATAGAAGCCAGATGTTTTTACTAGAGCCAAACAAGGAAAGATGGCCATAACCAATTATTTTGACCGTTTTGTATAAGAAAATATTGTCATCTATAAGAGGAGACTCATGCTAATTTCAAAAAATTGTATACTCATAACACCCAAGAAACAAAACAGTTTTTAGTACTATTGCCTAATAATTTAAAGTTTTACGTAGAAAGTTATTAGTAAGGATTTATATCTATATTATATCTATTATATATCTATATCTATGTGATATTATCTATATATTATATTATGAACTTTTCCATAACCAGTCTCCAGTTTAAAAGCAGCAGCCAGCCTCATGTCAAAACTAGCCCCAAATCTACCAGTCTTCCAAAGGAAGTCTAAGTTTTACAAATGCTGCCTTCACGAACAGCTCAGTTTTCTTCTCCAGTCTTGTCACAAGTGAAAACAATGACAGTGTATACTCCCATCTGTGGTCGGGTTCTTTCCCCACACAGATATTACGTGGTCCCCCTTGCATCCAGAAGAAATGCACTCCGGAAAGCCGCTCTGTCGCTAGCAAAGTTCCCTAAGATGCGAAAGGCATAGAATTGCTTTTGTGCGTGACCCATCGCCTCCACACCCCATGAGTCACCAGAATCCTGCAGAGAGGCAAAGGTGAGTGAGGTCTAGAAGCAGGAGAGTTACCTCTCGTTTCTTTGAGTCTTCCAGTTCGAGCACTAAGCGTCCCCTGGAGCTCCTCTCTGGGTCTCACTCGCTGGGTATCTAGGGAGAAATCACACCACTTACAAAACAGCCCAAAGTATTGGCGTGAATGCACGATGGCTTATAGAATCGAACGGTAAAACTGCCAGCAGAAAATGGTTTGTGTCTGAGAAGACGTTGTGAAGCACATGGAGTCTGAATCCCGGAAATTCCAAAGGAGACAAAAAAAATTTAAATAAGTCCTTAATGTTGCCTCTCCCTGAAGTAAGCTAAGTCAAAAATCTTTTGGATGTCTCATCCCTCTCAAAAAAGATCAGCACAGCTTTCCATGGATTATGATACTGCTGATATCTGCTGATTTGGATTGCAATTAAAAATATTTCTGGAGGCAAACAAAAGGGAATATCTTAATAAATGGCACACTGCCCCTTCACAGCACAGTTCAGATTCCAGAGGTCGAACTGACTGGCATGGTTTCTATGCTACAGGTGATGGTGGATCACAGAACAATTAAAATGTTCTTTTATTTTTTAGATACTTTGATCAATGAAGCCTCCAATCACATCCTTGATTTCTGTGAAGATTTTAGTGCAACAGCAGAAAACAAGGGGGAAATGACATCTTGTTTAAATACAAGCTGAACCTCGCTCCTCCATCCTCATATTTGTCAGGCAGTGCAAATGTAAATTTTTGAAATTTCACTACAATCTATAAGCTTCCTGACAAAGAACACAACAAGATTTTGCCTACATTATTGATAAAACAGGAGTGCCGCTTGCTTGTGTGTGGTCTAAAATACACATGATGACCGGCATTGATCACTTCTCATTTTCTTTAAACTGTGTAGAATCAATGAAAATTCTGACTTTTAAAAAGGGAAAAAAAGATAGCATCCGTAAGGAGAAGCCTATAGAACAGCAATCATTAGTGCTGGACACAGAAAAGATATCAAAATTGGACCAATTGTAAAATTATATTTTCAAAGTATAGAACAGGAGGAATATCTTTCTTTAAGAAATCATTGAGAATGAGTGCGCAAAAAAGGACTGTAATGAAACATATGCTCATATGTTACATCTCTAAAACTGCTGGCTGATCTCTGGAAAGAACACAAACAGCCCAAAAATAGAAGCATGGACTGCACGTGAATTGTTCAGGACTGCCTACAGGTGGTTGAACTTATGCAGCAGATAGATTACTTCTTTGAAGGAATTTTTAGAACCCCAGAAGAGTTACTACCCAAGAGCAGCTAAAATAAATAGAATTTTTATCATTTCTTAACTATAATTCCAATTTCACGAATGTGAATTATGTATAAATTAAAACCATGTTTTAAACTTAAACCCCCTCGTATAAGAAAATGTCAGAGAGAGGAGATAGACAGAGTGGTTGTAGGATGTATTTATAGATGCAAAATGTTCACCTGAGCAACAGCAAATCTTCCAAAACAGGGCGCAGATGCCAAGCTGATGAACACTTCAAAATCTAAAACCTGATTCAAACAATTCTAAACCATCAATATTACCCTTGTTCTGATATTACTGAGCGATTGCTTTCGTTGAGAGGTACCTTGGCCCCACGTCATTCTTCTAGAAACCAGCCAAGAATCAGCGTGAGCTGAGTTTGATGAACACAGAGCTGCAAGTGCAAGTGCAGTATTTACCCTGGCCAGCGTTCAGTGTTTACCTCTACATGGAAAAAGAAAACTGTCCTCATCTGCAGGCAGCTTAGAGACTTGTTGTTGGCAGAGGAAAGAAACAGACACACCCCGTTGTCACTGGTACGATGTGTTAAGCAGGGACATCAGCCTCACAAGCTGAGCGTATTATATAATTATTAATGTGTTACAATGTACTAACAAAACTAATGCACTAACACAATAATAACTTTGAAAATATGCAATTGTATTTTCCTCATGATACATTTTTAATATTCTAACTAGTAATTTCTCCAGCACCAATGTAAGGAAAATTAAAGTAAAATAATAAGAAATGACAAATGAATTAATATAAATATTGATTTTAATACCCCATACCTGCATAATTATTTATTATAGGGTACATAGTAATGTTCACTTTGTTTGATGTGGCTGCATGTCAGATTGCCTGCCAAGCTGGTCACTCTCTACCTGACTTGGAATTCTGCTTGTGCCATTGACTAGCAGTACAGCTTTGAGGAAGTCACTTAACATTTCTCAGGCCAATATTTCTCACAACTTAACAAAATATAACATTTAGTAACTCTTAAGAGATTGTGGTGATGGTTAGAGAAGACGGGTTGTTCTGTAGTAAATGATAAATATTAGCTCTTCTCTCAGTGTGACTGTAAATCCGCACCAAGTTTTCCATGAGAGTTTATATTCATCTTGGGCTCAACTTCCGTTTGCCCCTGGTCCTCAATGCTCTGCCATTCCAGCCCTTTTCTATCAAGATTTCAGTGTTTTGGGAGTAGTTTTTAGTGTAGGTTAAATCAGTTTTGACTTCTTCTCTGGCCAGTATTTTTGTTCATCTGCACAGTGAAAATTAAAATTTCACATGAGTTCCTTTCAGCAAAAACACTATTATCTGCTTCTGATTCCACCACACTGAACAGAATCACTTTGCCCAATCGTGTCAATCGCAGCCGGCCTTACAAGAGATGCCTGTTCATCACCAGCTGGAAAAGACTGAAGGGTTAGGCCTCTGATTAGCTTCTCTTTAGGATGCACATGGACTTGAAGGGAGATTTTTTTGGAAACAGGCCCTTTGTTTTTAACCTAAGTCTGCCAGAAAGAAACATTTCTAAGTGGAGCAATGGGAAAATACCAAAGAGAGAGATCATCAGTTTGTTTCCTAAAGGGATAATTATCCAGTAATGCTGTGCCAGGAAACTTGTTTTTCCCATAGTTCTATCCTGATCCCCAAAACATGGTTAAAAAGTGTATGTTAGGGTCAGCACAGGCTGTGTGATCAGTCAGAGAAGCCAAACTGGAGTGCAATGTGATGTTTAGTTTGTGGTCAGTGTGACCTTGAGGCCAGGCTGATTTGTGGTGCCCAGAGATTCAGTACGGTATAATCAGAGGGAGATGAGTATATGGCCAATATAATCATTTACTTTGACTCTCAGGCCAACATGGAGTCTTTAGAGGATGGGGTGGCCTGAAGCCACTCAGTAGGCAGGATGTGGAAAAGAAGTCTTTGGAGATCAGATAAAATACACCGCGCAATAACAACCCACCATCTCTAACCTTCATCACAATCTCATGGAAAGAATAACTGAAACAAATAAATAGAACGCAAAAATATAAAGCCTAGAAACAAAAAAGGAAAAAAGTATCATATCAATTGCTGACTTGAGCCTTCCTCCAAATTCAGATAGAAGCAAAACAATGAAAAATTTGTTGATACAAAAAATGTGAAGGAGTCTATAGAATGTTATTATTCAGTTAGAGAAGGTAATTTTCTACAGAAGGCTTGCCATACATAGGTTCTTCAGAGAGCAGATGGTTTAATTTTAATTGGCAAAGGAATGAATACCATATGGTGAGTGTGTGTGTGTGTGTGTGTGTGTGTGTGTGTGTGGTGTGCCCATGTGCTTGAATATTAGTCTAAATTCTTGAATCCAACATACAATTTGAGGACTTAAATTCCCAGTCCGTAGGATTTGGATTTTTTGAGTTGGTTAATCACAGTCTATAAGACATCAAGCGCTTTCTTGTTACTCCCAAAGCCGGTGCTACCTTGGCTGTTTATCTGTTGGTGGTAGCACGAAGGGCAAGAATGGGGAGGTGCATGTAGAGTCTGAAACAGTTAAACATTAAGAAGTAGAATTTAAGAATTAAAGTGTGACATGTTTGTTTGAATTTAGTCTTGAGGTGACAATTATATTCAATCTTGCAGAGACAAAAAGAGAGAGAAAAAAATCTCTACATAGGTGTATGAAATCAAAGAGGAGCAACATTGACAGATCACTTAGGACAGTTTTTTTAAATGATATTATGTAGCCAGCTCTATTGACAATAAACAGGCAAATACCAGCCTGTTAGACAAGGAAGCCAATTGACTGTCCTATTTTTTTATTTCAACTACGTAAGACAATGTAATTCATAAAGAAAAAAAAAACGGAGAAGAAGGAAATCAGTAGAATTTTTGCTACCAATCAATTAAATTTAGTCAGATTAAAACTAGAGCAAAATGCATTTTACCCTAAGTTATAGATCATAGAATTAGTCTACAATGAGTAAGAATTATGTATTGCTAGAATTTATATTTTTAATAAATCAAATGTAAAGCTCTCACAAGAATCTCCTAGTGTCCCACTAGAATATAAATCACATAACAGTAAATAAATCAGTGCTACATTCTCAAAACTTGGGAATATAGTAGGCTGTCAATAAATGTTTATTGTGTAGGTAAATAAAAAGTCTACTTATTACAATATTTGTGCTTCCTAAGTACCAATCAAATATATAAGTTACTAAAGGGATGAAAAAAACACAAACACCTTTTTGGTTGTGTTTGTACAGTACAGATAATTAAATATTTCAGAGCTTACTAGACCGAGTTAAAAGTGTAAAACATAATTTAATCTAGTTTGTACAAACATGTATTGGGTATTTATATTATGTGAGATACTGTGCTAAATTTTTAATTAAATAATCAATTTCCAGCTCTTAAGTAATCTGATGAAAGAGAAGTAGACTACAAAGAGACATTGTGACTTAATGTAGCAGTAATGTGTGGACAGTACTCTGGATGAGTACAGAAACTTACCTAAACCAAACTGAACCAAACCACAAGGAGTTTATGTCAAGTCCCTTGCAAATGTAACCAAGCTGGCTTTTAAACCATCTGACACAGAATTACCAGCAAAGAGCAGAAGAACATCTAGGCAAGGACAAAGACATTCAAACCACAGATGGATACATCACCTGGAATTTTGCTTTAATATAGCTAGAAAAAAATAGTATGAAAAGAAGAAGGCAGCCATCTAAACAAACTGCTAGGAGAGTTTTGTACAAATATATGTATACTTGCAATTTATTATAACGATTTGACCATACAGAAGCACAGGAATTGATGATACTGCACATAGTGCTGCTGCCGTTACAAACAACGACAAAATGAAAACTGCCTTCTCCTTTCTGTGCTGAGTTCTCCACCGCACCTGCTGGCCGCATCAGTGGCTGGATTCTACCTCACTCCTCTACAGCCCCTCTTTTCCTTTCTTTGTTGCTTATGTCCTTTGTCCAAGCTCTTGCCTTGCCGCCCCTCCTCCTGCTCTTCCTCTTTCGCAGACTACAAAGCCACTTCCTTGAGCTGGCTGTTTTAGGGAGGGCTATCATCTTCCACAGTCTGCTGTTAGCAAGTGCTATTGTTCTTGAGGAATTTGGTATATATTCTGCCTGGTACAAAATCTGAGGGAAGACATATGAGTGACACCAAAGCTGTTCTTCCCACTGACAAACACTAATGGATTAATACAGGTAAAGGTAGAGTGTCTTTTATCCAAAATTGTTTGGGCTAAAAATATTTTAGGTTTTGGATGGGTTTTTTTTTTCAGATTTTGAAACATTTTCACATACCAAATGAAGTATCTTGGAGATGAAACACAAAATTCCTTTATCTTTTAGAATGCCTTACACACAGCCTGGAAACATATTTCATAAAACAGTTTTAATAATTTTGTGCATGAAAACAAAGGAGATTAAGATGGTGGAACAATCACTGCCTCATTGGGACTTGAAATTGAGAAACCTAGAAAACAAATTAGCAAAGAGTAAGAGAAGACTTCTAGGACTCAAGAAACGATGCTTGAAATCATAGAGAAACTACAGAAAATGCAAAGAAAGGAAAAAAAGTCTGTTGACAGTCTGTTAAGGTTGGTGCTGACTCCCAGAAAGGCAGACCTGATTCCACAAACACAAAGTAAACCCCAAAAGGGCCAGCAGCTCCAGCAATAAAAAATAATTAAAATAATGTAAAATAAACAGGCATCATTAGCCCCAAGATAAGTCCATGGTTATTAGAACCTGTAAGTACAGTGGGAGTTTTACTCTGAAATAGAGTTTGTCTCACCGTCAGGACGAGAATGTTGAAGAATGTTGGAAAAGAAATCTGTTGCAGCACTCTTCATAATTACATGTGATATAATTAGGAGCCATTTTGAAAATGGCCTTATTGCTTAGACTGAGCTACTTCTGGAATCAGAGGTCACAGAACAACTACATTTCAGGATTTTGAAATCATCTTCCTAACGTATCCGAAGACAACTGAAGTCTCTAAAGAAAGAAAGAGATACTCATTGCAAAAATACACAAATGTTCTAATAAAATGCAAGAAATATGACAAAAAAGACCCTTCTGAATTTACGTGAGTCATCAGGAACTGAATGTAAGCGTGTCAAAGTGAAGGAAATATTGGATGAAGAATTTCAAAGGCATCTTTAAAATGATTAATGACTTCAAAGAAGATAAAAATAAATAGCTGAATAAATTTTAAAAAGCAATGCAAGATATGAAGAAATGGACCAATAGCAACAACATGGAGATGCTAGAGAAACATCAAACAGAAATTCTAGAAATGAAGGGTATAATAAATAAAATTAAAAACTCAGTGGAGAGCTCCACCAACGAATCAGACTGAGCAGAAAAGAAAATAGCGGGGTTTTGTCATATGATTGAGGAACTATTACATATAGAAACTTAGAAAGAAAATAATTATGAAGAAATATTCAAAAACTTTGAGGCACAGCAGAAAAGCCAAATTTACAAATTTTTGATATAAGAGAGGGCACTAAGGTTCACACTGAGGGCATTGAAAATTCACTTAGTAAAATAATAACAAATAATAACAAAACTTTTCAAAGGTTGAAAAAGATACAGACATCCAGGTACGAGAGGCATTCGGAATCCAAAACAGGCATGGCCAGAAAAAAAAAACTCTTAATACCACATTATAATTAAAAAGAGAGAAAACAGAATAAAGAGCATTGAAAACAGCAAGGGAAAGACACCGAGTTACTTACAGAAGCAAACCAGTCAGAATAACTCCAAAATTTCTGTGCGGAAATTGTAAAGGCCAGGAGGTCATGGAACAATTTATTTCAAGCCCTAAAAGAAAATACCTGCTTACTCACAAAGTTATATGCAGCAAAGCTATTCTTCAAAATTGAAGAAATAATTGTTTTCCAAGATACGCATAAACTAAAGGAATTTATGACCTTAAGTCAGCATTGCAGAAAATGTTTCAAAGAATCCTAGATATAGAAGAAGAAAAGTAGAAAAGAGGGCGTTTAAAACCTAAACAAAACAATGAGATTGAAGTCACAGTAAAGTCTTCCAACAAAGAAGTGCTTGGGACCAGATGGGTTCACTGATGAATGTTACAAGACCTTTAAAGAAGAGGTAACATCGGTACCCGTCATATTCTTTCATAAAATAGAAAAAAAAGAAAAAAGGCTTCTAAACTCCTTCTACCAAGGCAGTATCACCCTGATACTAAAACTGGCCAAGGACAGAGACACTCCTCAACCTCACAGATGAAAGAAAAAGAAAGAAAGAAGAAAGGAAGAAAGAAAAAAGAAAGAAAGAAAGAGAAAGAAGGAAGCCATATACTAATACCCTTGATGGTAGATGCAAAAGTTATTGATAAAGTCCTTGAAAACAAAATCCAACAATATATTTAAAAGATCATAATCAATATCCAGTTGACTTTATTTCTGGGATGCAAGGATGGTTCAACATGTGAAAATCAGTAAATTTAATACAGCACAAAAATAGGATCAAGGATAAAACTCACATGACCATCTCAATTGACTCACACAAAAAATCCCAATGAAATTTAACATCCCATTATTATAAAAGTCCTGAATAAACTAGGTATTGAAGGATTACTCCTTAATATAATAAAGATCATACATGACAAACACACAGCCAATGTAATTCTGAATGGGAAAAAAATGAAAGCATTTCTCTAAAATCAGGAACAGGTCAAGGATGTCTACTCTCACTTTACCAAATGATATATTCCAAAAAGATAAATAACTGCAAATAGACTACAGACAATCTTCTCTGTGTACAATCCTGCATTAGTTTGGGTTCTTTCAAAAGGCAGAATTTACAGAAATTACAACAAAAAGGATCTATTTGGAAAGCTTACAAATCCAAGGATACAGACGGCAGCCTGCTGGTGTAAGAGCTGGTCTAATGAGTGCTCACCTGTGAGGCACAACACCTGTCCAGGTCTGCAAGAAAGCCAGTGACAGTCTGATGTGGATCTTGGTTGCTCAAAGAACAATGGTAAAGACTGGAGACTGAAGATCAGCGACTGAAAATCAGCGACAGGCAAACAGGCACAAGTTGAGGCTAAGGCGAGTCTGTGATGAAGATCTGCAGCGTGTAGCAAGTGTCTGAAGATAATTATGAAGGTGATAGCTTTCCCAGAGGTTTTCCTAATACAAGCTATGGCAAACTTCCGTCTTCCCTCCTTTTATACAGTGTGAGCTCCTAGTTGGGCCTCCCACATCCGGGTGGGCGCTCTTCCCTCATTGGCTGGCCCACAAATCAGTCACACTCTAATCCAGGCTGTTCTCAATTCCCAATCTAGGCGTGGTTCCCAACCCTAATCCAGGCGTGGTTCCTGATTGCCTCAGGTTGGCATGATCTCTCCAATGGTCACAGCCCTTTACTGACCCTGAGAGGAACACTTTCACCTTGTAATAATGGCTTTCAATATTAATACTTTGAGGCCTTAAGAAAAGGTTTTCTAAAAATGAAGGCTCTCAGAGATGAATTTGTAGTCATAAAGCAAAGTGTGTAACAAGATAGCTGTATCATGGGAAATACAACGCACATTGCCACCACAAGAAACATCACGAAGTGGAAAATTCATCATCTTTACTATCAAAAATGTGCTTTGTTCAGTACTGCAGCATCTCATTAGCAGGAAAATAAAAGTGTCTTCGGTTGGTCCCAGCTGCTTACTAAACACAGCCCCATAATTGTTTATTTTTAGATATTTTGTAGTAAATCACCGGGAAAGGGAGAAAAAACAGAGAGAAAGAGAGAGAAAGAAAGAGAGAAAGAGAGAGACATCATCAGCCATCTTTTCCAATACTTTTTTCCATCTCAGACATTGTTTAAACTGCTGTAACTTGGCCCATTAGCAGAAAGTAAAAGAACCAAAGTTTTGCAACTAGAATTGTAATAAATATTTTGGACATTAGGTTCTATCTGTCACCCAGAAGGGATCAAAAGTGAAGCCCTTGGACAGCTTTTCTTCTGGAGTCCTCTCCTCCTCCCTCCGCCAAGTCGGGGACTGGCTGGGCACTGTCGAAATCTGTCTGAGTAACCACAAGGGGCCACCTCAAATGGGAGGAAAGACCTGGTTACATGTTGGTGAGACAGACAAAGTAGCCCCTGCACGATCCTTTGCCGGTAGCTTCCAGAGCGATCTCAAAACACCCTCAGGACAACAAAATGAAATGCAGTGAAAGGCTCAAAACACTGATGGGCTCCACTGTAAACCTTAAATTTTGCACGTACACATATCAATAAAATGGGGGGAAAACACTGATGGGGAAATCAAAAAAGTATTAGATGACTTTTTTCATGAAAATTGGCATCCCTCTATAGAATTCAATATAAGTCAAAAGCAAGTAATACCCCAGAATGTTTAAAATGGTCCTGCCAGCTTCTATAATTTACTTTAGCAGGAGAACTTTTAAAGTGAGCTTCCAGTTGCTGCTCCCTGTTGCCTCTTGATTAAACTCTGAAATCTGAGCTCAGTGATTTCTGGTGCATGCTACTCATTTTATGTTTTTAAATCAAAAACAACGATTCCCTGACGTCTCCTCTTTAGTTCTTATAATTTTTCTCCAGCTACGTAGAGTAAATACGATGAGGACTAGTGACCTTGGCTCCTAATCCTCCTCCAGGAGATTAAGAGGACCGGCTTTCAGAAGAGATGCAGAAGATTTGCCTCACCTTTCTGCAGATAACTTGGCTGATTATTTTCTGTTTTCCAATCTGCCCTGTTAGGGCACTTACGCTTGCCAATATTTTCTTGTGTAAGAACCTAGAGATGTTTACAGCTAGATCCTGAGATTGTAAATAAATTCATTCGTTTCCTACCTCATACACATCACTCTTCTGCCTGCCCTGTGTAGCGTCTGGTGGCCTCCCTGGCACAAGGTGTTCAAGACTGTGGAGACAGATAGGAGAAACTGCAGTATCTCTCTCTTCACTGTGGCTTGATGGCAGCTGCAGAACAGCGAGGGTGGGGAAAAAAGAATACAACGCAACATATATAATGTGTCAAAAAATTATTGACACGCTTTTGCTCCTTATATTTTAGTTTTGGCAGCCAAAATTTGGGCTCATCACATGTCTCATTAATGGCAAGAGTAACCAAAAAATGTCTCAAGAGAAAGTTTAAAGCTCCTTCTTATAAGGAGGAACAGAAATAAAATAACTCAGAAATTCTTCTCCAAAAGGTATCAGAAAATATACTATCTCAATACACATGCGTATATTGGGATTTTATCTATAAAGTGCTATCATAGCCAAAGAAACAGATAAATATTTTTAAATTATTGAAAATAAGGCTTGTGAGGACAATATTACATACTTCTATAACTCGATTTTTCTATCTCTCTGATATTATGAAGGAAATCTGAAATTCTTGCTTGCTTCATAAAATAATAGAAGGTAAATAGAACCTTCTAAGCTGTTTACTACTCAAGTTATCCAATGTTTATCTTTTGAAATATTTTTTGCACATTTTTTATGTTACTTGATATGACTACTTAAACTTTACATAGACTTCATGGATTTGATATTAGGAGGGGTGATATCAATGATGGAAGATTGGTTGACTAGCTTTACTCATATTTTATGTGTTGCTATGTATACAGAAGGTCAAGAAACCATAAATGATTTCATGTATACATCCTTTAATAAGAAGTTATTAATTAGCCAAGCCTACAGGCCTTTAATTCCAGCTCTTTGGGAAGCTGAAGCAAGAAAATCACAAGTTTGAGACCAGCCTGGGTAACTTAGCAATTTTGCAAGACCTTGTCTCAAAGTGAAAAATAAAAATGAGGCCCTAGGTTCAATTTCCTGTCACCATATTAAGATTAGCTGGGCATGGTGGTGCATGCCTCCAATCCCAGCCCTTGGGAAGCTGAAGCAGGAGGTTTGCAATGAATTCAAGGCCAGCCTGGGCTATATTGGGAGCTGGAACCAACCCAGACTGCAGAGGAAGACCCTGTCTCAAAAAACAAAACAGAACAAAAAAGTACAAATAACTAGAAAATCGTGTACATATTATTGTACTTCAAAAAGCCTTATCAGCAAATGATAATACTTTACATCTGTAAATTATTGGAAAAAATCTATTTTAAAATAAAACTATGTAATTGGGAAAGATGAGCTAGTCTGGAAGAAGTTTCAAAAGACTAAATACTTTCAACCTCATAAAGACTCTAAATGATGAAATTTTATACATAACCCATGGGTATATTTTATAAACAATTATTAAATCTATAAATACAATTCTACAAAAGCTTCAACAAATTATATCTTTTAGACATCTTTTAAAGTCATATTGATTTTAGTAGGCATGATACACAAATTATAATAGGGAAGGGTTTGGGCATTGTTTTCCAAACCCTGAGTGTAAAGAAATCTGAACGAGTGCCAAAAACAAACAATGTGACCCATCTAAGCCCGAAAAAACATGTACAATCTTGACAAAGCCCCAGGACAGGTCCGTGTGGCCATAGTCACATGTGGCAATGCTGGGTTGCCATGTTGGCATGTTTGCACAATTCATTAGGTAATTAGGATTCTTGGCTCTGCAGTACAACTGCTCCCGGGATGGCTACAGGAAACCACCGGAGTCTGTGAGTAGGTGAGTACGTGGCATACTTCTTAGGAATCCTAAATAGCCTCAGTTGCTCAGTGAACTGGAGTGAGGAGACTCAAAAATGCTGCAGTATGGCCTAGGTGGAGACTGGTGCTTAAATATTGAGTCACTAAAGAGCATAATGGCAGAATATCAGGCTTGTGGCAGAATTAACTGTATATTAGGCAACGTGAAGAACTTTGCCTTCTTCTCTCGAGTGTCTCTGAAGCCCACTGAGAAGACACCGAGCAATCTCCAATACTGGGTGAAGTGGACGTTGGAAACAGCTCCCAGTATCAGACGGCCTCGCTTGGCGTTCCCTCCTTTTCTTCCCTTGCGGAGAGAGAACAAAGTCGCTTATGGAGAGCGCTTTGAACGGTCCTGTGCAAGGGGCAGGCTGGCTAAGAGCAAGTATTCCCTTCTGATGGGAAGCGTGCTGGAAGGCCTGAACTGCACAATGCAGCTGCAGTGTGCCAAACAGAAAGCCCGAGGCCTGTGTTTGCTCTGGATTGCGGTACCTCAGCGACCGTGGGCACATACTGTCCGGGTGCGGGCATCAAGGAGGGCTCTCCCTAGGGCCCTTTGGCTCATGGCATGCATCCGCCTGTGTATGTGATCTGATGTTTTTACATCTGAGATTTACATGACTGTCTCTTCAAATTAAGCTTTAGCTACCCTACCTTTCTTGATGTCAGTTGTACTTGCTGAAGTCTAAATAAAGGAAATTTAATCTAACCAAGCTATAGACTGAAAATAAACATGAAAGGGAAAAGTAAGCAGCCTATGTTATTGAAATTCCAAGAGCTCTTTCAGTTTGGCCTGCAGGGCTCCTATCGGAAACCTCCGATGGGATCATTGTTAAGTGTATAAACAAAAAGCCAAGTGCTATCAAGTAAGCAACTGACCATATCAGAAAATTCCCATCTTGTTAAGAAGAAAGCAGCCATTGGTGTCAGGAAGCATAACATAATAGTGACGAAATTCACACTGGCATGCAATGGCTTTTCCCCATGAAGCCCTAGGGGGCAGGCCAAGTTATGTTAATACCTTGCCAAAGGAGTTGCAGCTGAAGTCGGGAGAGTGGAAAATGCAGGGGTATTTCATTGATGGAAGGACACCAGGTCCACAGGGAGACACACGAAAAGGAGGGATTTATTGGCTCACAAACACACTCAAGTGGAAATAGGGAACCAGAAGACCAGCCCAGGAATAGATTTTCCCGTAATCGTTTGCAAATAAAATTTCCTGGAAAAGACCACCCTCCCCAAAGATGGAGAAGTATTCACGCGTGCATGGCAGAGGCGATCAGAATGACCCAAAATTTCCAAACCAGACCTTTTAGGAAGTGATACGACTGGAATTTTAAAATCTCTTCCATTCATCACCACTCACTGTGTTTCTTACCCTGTGATCTTTCAAACAATGAAGTTACACAAGAAAAACATTGAATAAAAAATATTTCTTTCCCAAATTTTGAGATCCTTTCTTATTTTGAAATAAGTCTTTTCTGAATGACTGAACAGTTTACATCATCGATGTTTCTACACCAGCTGTTACACTGAAAGAGAGAATTCTTGGAAACAAAGAAAAAGAAGTAACCTGTAGGTCCTTGAGATGTATATTTAATTTACATCCCACAAGAGTCTGTTGTGGTAGTTATTTTGTTTCCAATGTTATGATCATTTTTTATACTTGACTCCTCCCCCGTGTGTGTGTGTGTGTGTGTGTGTGTGTGTGTGTGTGTGTGTGTGTGTGCGCGCGCGCGCAGGCACATGCGCACATGCTCCCCTGTTCTTCCTCTTCCCCTTGTTTGTGGTAAAGGCTCAGTCATCAGCCTATGGTGCTATTTGGAAAGAGTTGGAAGCTCTGTGAGGTGGAGCCTCATGGAAAAAAAGCTGGGTAATTACAAATATGCCCTTGAATGGGGATATTTGGATTCTGGCCCCTCTTCTTTTTAATAGTTTCCTGCCCCCCTGCCCTAGCTAAGTAGCTCTGCTCCATGCTTTCCCAATGTGATGTAGGCCTCACCACACACATAAAACCTAGGCCAACTAACCATGAGCCAAAATAAACTTCTCCTCTTTTTAAGCTGATTATCTTGGCAACTTGTTCCAGTAGCAGAAAGACGACTAGCACACTCAGGTTCTCTCTGTTTCTCCTTGTACTCCCCTTTCTCTCTGTATGCAAGTATATGTAAATTTACACATTTCTTAACTTTGGAAAGAAGCAGACAATATGCTGTCACCTATATTTTTACTATATATGTAATACAAATATAGACAGAATTTTATATGATTACGATATATCCGTAAACATGACAAAACTAACACCAGTATGACAACATTCTTCAGTGTGTAGGTCCCATTCACCTTGCACCAATAATCTCAATGACATCATCTAGAAGCTCTTTTCTTCATGGCTTAGAAATTCAAACATTCTGCTGTCATGTCTTTAGTCTACTAAATTGAAACAATTTATCAAGACCCTATTTTTTCCCTTGTGTTTTGTAATCTTACCTTTTTGAAACCTACAGACCAGTTACCATGAGAAACATCCTTGATTCAGGGTTTGCTTGATATTTCCTACATTCAGACTGTAGTTTCTGACAGGAGCCCCAAGAACATGCTCTGTTCTTCTCAACATTGCATCAATTACATCATGCAGGAGTTCCGGTCAAGATGGTGGCTGAGTAACAGAACTGCACAATGTCTCCTCATCAACTCACTTAAAAAGTCAACAAGATAGTTAGAAAAAGTGTGTTTGGTGTAGCTAGGAAAGAGAGGTGCATCCCCAGAAACTGAAAGGCGACCAGTGTGAGGCCAGAAACTCCAACGGATCATCGAAACCAGAGGAAAAAGAAATTCCCCACAGTCCAGGAAGTCAGCTATGGGAGGCAGCAGCTGAAGGAGGAAAGCTTGCGGGGACCTGAATATCTGACTGAACAGAGCTGGGAGAGGACGGAGCACACAACGGGAGAAGAGGCTGTGGGTGGGTCAGAAGCAGCCGACTCCATGCAGCACTGAGCTGCCGGCACCCACAGACCACAAACAAGGTCCAGAGGCCAGAACCTCAGCCCAAGGTAAGCGCAGATCCAGACTAATGGAAATCATTGGCTATGGAAGACCCCAGCCTCAGAATCACCAATCCGCAGGTGTATGTACTACAAACACAGCCGGCACTCCCCATAGAAAAGGTCCCAGGATCCCAGATCAGAAACGGGGCTCAACAGCCATCGCAGGCAGTGATGTCAGCAGGAGCCATTCTCTTTCCGGCTCACCAGAGACAGAGGTAGCAGAATCATGGGGAAACGTGGTAACAAATCTTATACAAAAAGATCTGACTCCCCAGGGGAGGGTACAGGGGTGCTGAAATTGCAGAACCCAAACAAAGGACAAAAATGATGGTAACTTCTGGGCCCAGAAATTCAGTGAATTAAAGCTGGAAATAAAACAGACAGCAGAAGAGCTACAACAATACACAGATAAGCAAAAAGCAAGCCTTGAAAAGCAACTAGAGGAGACCAGAGAAGAAATATACCAGAAGATAATGAAGACAAAGGAAGAAATTAAAGAAGAACACAATAGAGATATAGAAAAATTGAATGCAGATATTCAGGAAATGAAAAACACACAGGTAACAATAAGCAACCACTTTAAACAACTTCAGAAGAGTATGTCAGACCTAGGAAAGTAAAGTGACTAAGCTGCAACATACAGGCCATGAAGAATACAAAGTAAATAAAGAAAGCAAGTCATTACAATGACTGATAGATGATTCAAGGAGAAATAACTTCAGAATTATGGGAATCGAGGAGAAGACTGAGGACAAAACAAAAGGCTTAAAGGACATGTTTAATGGAATAACAGAAGAAAATTTCCCAAATATAAGAAAAGAAATGAACATGGAACTATTGCAGGCATATAGAACACCAAACAGCTTTGATCAGAAGAGATCCTCATCACAACACATCATAATTAAACTTCTAGAAACCCAACACAAAGAGAAAATACTAAAAGCGGTAAGAAAAAAACAGAAGGTGACCTGCAAAGATAAACCCATCAGGATAATGGCAGATTTTTTCAATCCAAACTCTAAAAGCAAGGAAATTGTGGAGCAATATCATCCAAGCACCAAAAAAACATAAATGCCAGCCAAGACTGCTATATCCAGCAAAATTATCTTTTAACTTAAAGGGAAAACTTAAAACTTTCCATGACAGAGACAGCTTAAAGGAATTTGTAGCCACTGAGCCAGTATTGCAGAAAATACTCAAAGGAAACTTGGACAGTGAAAGGGAGACCAGCGACACCAATGACCCCAGAGAAAAAGTGACAACAGCTAGAGGAGAAGGAGCTGAGAAAAAAGTAGGTTAGTAATCAGTGAAATATGAGTAAATAAGATATGAAAGTTAGTAAATTAAGAAATAGCTAGATTTGCCTACATGTCTGTCGCTTTAAGTATATTTATGTGGTATAGACTTAAGTTCACTGAATGTAGCAATGTGATATAGTTTTAACTTTGTTTTGTTGTAGCAATTCACTTATTAGGTCACTAATGAAAGTTTATCCTAAGGAAACTGATTGATGTAAAGATAACCTTGTGAATGTACAAATATGCACCTTCAGTATTCAGCTAAGGCAGTTGAATTTTATTTATTTATTTATTCTCTTCTTTCCCAAATTAACTAGTCTTTTGAACCACGTACATATAATTATTTTCTAGTGTGAACTGGTGGTTAAGGCCAGGTTTAATAATAACAATAAAGATGTAGGAAAATATGGAAAAGAAAAAACTTTTGGTGAATATCCCAACAGAGGTGAGATATCAAGATTTGACTACTGCGAACCCATTAGAGGAATAGGAAGCTGGGGTAGAGTGGTGACTTGAGTGAAATGACTTAGGCACGGAAGATTAACATGTTAAACACCGTGTGGTTTCTCGGACTTGGAAAACCCAGAACACAGACATTCTCTGGAACCATATGAAGTGATAGCCGGAGCCGGGGGAAGGGACAGGGATGGGGTGGGAGGGTAGAAGATGGGAAGGGATTGTGAAGTCGATATGAAACATAGATGTACGAAACACCCAAATTCATTGTAAATACTATGTATTACATTTGTATATTAATAAAAATAGTGGGAAAAAATTACATCATACAGCAGAAGCTGGCAATTTTGCTTCATGATTAGACAAGTACCTGCCAGATGATTTTCAATTTAAGAATAATTATAAGACCTTTGTATTTTGAATACTTTCCTAAGTATTTAATGAGAAAGTGTTTTGTGATTATCCTGATCCTTATATAAACTCCATCCTCTTGTTTTTCTATCTTTTGATGATTTTTGTCTAAACCAATTGTTACCATGAAGTTTCCAATGATTTCAAATCCATCCTTTCTTACTGATTAGTATGCTAAGCCAAGGCAACATTTCTCTTTATTCATTCATGTGTTTATACACTCCATTCACTGCACATTGATATCTATTTTATATGATGAGTCACGACCCATTACTACTGTAGTCTTCTCAAAGCTAAGTTTCCTAGATTTGGCTAATAAAAGCACCTTTAAGCTAACTTCTTATAGTTTCTCCATCATTCTTGGAGCAAGTCCTATTTTTACGTCCAGAAAAACACACCTACGCACACATACGTTCAATGGGCTGGAGATGTATCTCAGAGATCAAGTTCTTACCTTGCATGTGAAATGCTATGGTTCCAATTCCCAGGAAAAAAAATAAAAAATTATAAAGAGTCCAAGGTTCTTGTGTCATCTTTCTGCTCAAATCTTGGAACCTGCCATTTCTCCAAGAAACCCTAATTTTTTTAGCAAGATACTTAGAAATCCAGACATGGGTTTTCATGGTACTGATTGTTACTGGGGTGTTGTTGCTTCCCAGACTTTCCCAAAAGATTAAACATGAAAATACACATGCAAACACTACATTCTCTCTCTCTCTCTCTTTCTCTCTCCCTCTCTCTCTCTCTCTCTCTCTCTCTCTCTCTCTCTCTCTCTCTCTCACACACACACACACCTTTCTTTCCATGTACACTTGTTTCTATATTCACTTACCTATATATCCTATATGTATATTTGAAATCATGAATTCAAACCACTATTTCAACCCCAGTTCCAATTCAGCTCCACATGGTATGTTCCACAACCATCTCAATCTTTCTGATATGCTACTCACCTAGGTCCATTGTGCTTGCTTCAAGGACCTGGGTACCTGAAGACCCTGTTTTTAACACAAAATAATTTATAAATTATAGTAAGGGTTTAATAAAAAATTCTGTATGTGATCTTGTTTTGTTTACTTAAAAGATGTGTTTATGAAATAAAAGTAGGACTAGAGAAGGAAGAAGACTTTCAGGTTTGAGTAGTGCTTTTTATGCCCAGAAATTTACAAAGCAAGAAAAGAAATAGTTAGCTTCTGAGTGTAAGCTTTGACTGTTTTGCCCCACTATTACATATAAGAAATTCTACTTAAAGTGTTTTTCATTGCCACTACATTTATTTCATTAATTTTTGTTTGTGTTCTACATGTGTATATAGGAGAGAGAGAAGACTCTCAAATGGGATTTATAATTTTAACCAAGATGAAATAGCCTTGCTCCCACCTGTGTTTCTCTTTAAAATAATGAAAATTGTAAACATACCACAATATGCAAGCGAAGGAAGACACTTGAGAGCAAAAAGAAAACGTTTACTCGAGACAGAATTGGAGGAGCGGCGCACTGGTGAGTCACCTGGTTTTCCTGTTTGTCTTCTGTCTAAGTTACTTTCTTGTTACGGAGACAGAATACCTGACACCCACAACTTAGGGAGGAAAGATTTATTTAGCTTGCGATCTTAGAAGGTCAAGTCTGTTTGTGGGTGGGTGGCTGGGTTGCTGGGAAATGGTGGAATTACATGGCAGAACTGGAGCTGGATTCTGGGCCAGCGCCAGAGCTGAAGACTGAGATCTTCACGGCATGACAAAACAGAGCCCAACCATAGGGAGAAGGAAGGAGCCAGCGCATGCTCCTCCAGGTCAAACTCCAAGCATCCACCTTCTAACCAGGCCCCACCTCCCACAAGTATACCGTATCCATAGGTACATGCGGCTTTAGGGGACACTCCAGATCCAAACCATGACACCACCTTTATATTGCAGAATGGCCACTGAAGAAGTCTTCAGTCCTAAACTTCCAATAGAACCTAAAAACATAAAGCAACAAAAATTCAAGAATATCTTACTACCCTATCCACAGAAGAAAGAAAAAGTATCCTTTCAACACAATACACTTTTGGTGCTTTGCAGTCAAGACAAAAACAGTGAGCTTTAAGAGGAGATGAGCAAGAAAATGATCTTCTGCCTACTCCTTCCGTCCTGTGAAAGCGGACGGCGGTGTACTGTTGCGTCACATCAGCACTTCTAAGCAGGGAGCGGAGCTCTCACCCCAATCCAACGTCACCAAGAGGAGAACAGGTAATACAATTAAAGTCTAATCAACCTTCCTGGTGTCAGCAACGAAAAACAAATATCTAAATCTCTCAAGAACACTAAGACAAACAGAGGACTAATTCTCTGCTGGTCTAGTCTATTCCCCAACATGCTGGTGTCAACAGGATACACTGGAGATCTGAGCCTTCATCCTCATCTGATGCCAGTGATGCAGAACAGAGGTGGGAATGGGCTGGGCAGCACTGTATTGAATTTCCCCACTGGTACATCAGGGCTCGGTGGGAACTAAATCGTATGACCCAAGTCTACAGCAATAAAGAGGCGAGGGTAAATGTAAACATCTACAGGCACTCACATTTCACATCAAGGGCATCTGGGAGCAGACACACACATACACGAAAAAACCTAAGATTTGTAGGATACAATATAAAATTATATAAATATAAAATTGTAAATATAAATTATATAAAATTAGAGGAAAATTTCAATTTAAACGAAAAAGCCAAAAGACACCAACTCTCAAATGAACCAGGTTTTAGAATTAAGTGATAAGAACTTTAAAGCAATTATTTAAAAATCAGTAAGTGATTATGAATTCTCACGACACAAATTTAGAAAAAAGCTTAGAAGACAATTAAGAGTAGGACAAAAAACCCACATGGAAATAATAGAACTGAAAAATATAAGTAAATATAAATCATGTTAGATGAACTTATGAGCTTAATTATAGAATGGAAATGAAAGAAGACGGAACCAATGACTTTAAAGCACACCTATAATATTGATTTTAACCATTGTGAACAACAGAGAAAGTAGACAAATAAAATAAATTAATTCAATGTCAAGAAGCTGGGATACAACAGCAAAAAAGCTAAGCATACCAGCAGACTGTCACAGGAAAAGAAGGAAAGAATGTAATCAGAAGAGTATTCAAATAAATAATGACTGAAATTTTCTAAACTTAAAAAGATATAAAACAATGCATTTGAGAAAGTGTGTGAACATCAAACAGGATAAACCTCAAGAATACATGCCAAGATATACCATAACTAAAGTTGTGAACCCTAAAGAAAAGGGAGATGTCTTAAAAGCAGCAGAGGGAAGCAATAGATTATCTCTAGGGAAGCAAATATTTGAAAGGTCAGATTTCCCATCTAAATTAACAAAAACCAAAAGGAAATGGCACCTTTTTCAAATACGAAAAGAAATGCACTCTTCAGACTTGTGGAGGTGGTAGAATAGAAGCATCTGTCACGTGATTCTGTGTGTGAGAGGAGTTTGAGTTGGGAAGGAGAAACTGTTTTTGGAGAAGAGAATGAGAAGGAGAGTTCTAGAAATCAAGAAAAAGAATGAGAAGGATAGTTCTGGAAATCAAGAAAGAAACAGTGGATATATTAGTTACTTTCCTGTCATCGGGATAAAATATCTAATACCCAAACTCAAAGAAGAAATTTATTTTGAATTACAACGTTCAAAAGATTGAGTCCACGTTTGTCTGAATCCAAGACAGAAACAGCATGATGGAGGAATAGTACTCAACTTGTGGAAGCCAGGAGGCAGAGAGAGAGGAGAGGAGCAAGGACAAGAGTGCACTCTTCTAGGTCACAACCCTCGTGACCCACATCCAACCAGGACTCACCTCCGAACAGCGACTCAGCTATAGCACCGCAGTGAACCAATAACCCTGCAAACATGTGCACCCTTTGGTGGATACTTTCGATTTAAACTATAACAATGAAAAATTGTAAGAGAATGGAAAAGAAGAAAACCAACTCAAAGTGCAAAGTCATCTGCAGCATCAACTGTGGCTCTCTGGAGGGAGGGGAACCCACTTGAAAACAGCAAAGTAATATAATGGCCGGCAGCCCTAATGAGATACAATAGACCAGTAGTTGTAGCCACAAGAGAAACGTACTTATTGAAGCTATAAATCCAATGTAAGTATTTAGCCTGAAAGTGACTCTTTCTTCATGGCAAGCTCACTTTTAAGAACAACAACAACAACAAAAATCCACTGCTATGATTGCTTTACTTTAGAATGGTGTATAACCTAAAGCCATCTTGAGAGAGGGATTATAATTCAGATTGAGCTGCTCTGTTGGTTAAAAGTTGCAGAACAACAGCACTTCAGAGTCTCTGGGTAATGGTTATCGGTAGACCCTCTGAGAAATGCATGCAGTGGGTACCCTGGCTGGGAAAGACACTGTACTTGGCAGCAATATTGTGTGGGATGAGAAACAAAACAAATTGCACGTGGCTTTCTGAAAGGTCTGGGTCTGAAAGTAGAGGGATCAAGGCCTGTGGATCGCTTGGGTCCTTTAGTTGCTCTCTTCCTGCACAGAATTAAGTGATCTGTTTGTTTGGCCTATTCTTCAACACATTTGAGAGTACACCACTCAAATAAGGAGACTTCTAGAGTGAGTGGGGCACCAAACTAAACCTTGGGTCTTGAGATTTGTTGAGCTAGAGGTGGATTGGGTGTTTAGAAAGAAACAAGCAAACAAACAAACAAAAGATTCCTTGGTTAGTAAAGCCCTGAGACAGACAATATATGTGGCAGAGCTCATTATTAGAGAGCATCCACTATTATACAGAAACAAAGAGGAAGTACAATGAGCCCCAAGATACAGTTCACTGTCTTCCTTCTGTACCTGGTTGATTCTAATGTTAGATATCTTGGAAGGAAATTTTCTAATCAAAATACCTTAGCCTAGTGAATACTTAGGAGTCATTTTATCCTATTTCTTGTTTGATTTGACTGTGTGAGGATTATAAAGAAGAAGCAAATAAAGAAATGCAGACACAGTGTAAGACATTAAGGAACAATTCAGTAGAGATATGGAAAGAATAAAAGCTGAACTTCAAGACATGAAAAACTCACAGAAAAAAATAGGAAACCAGCTTGAACACTTCAAAGACAGACTATTGGATCTTGAAGATAAGATAAATAAACTGGATCATTGGTCGGTGATGATCATAAACAAAAAGACAAGAAACAGACTGGTTGCAACAGCAGATAGATGACTCAAAGAGAAACAACCAAAAAATTATGAGATTGCAAGAGAAAATAGAGGACAGAACAAAAGGCTTAAAGGATGAAAGTATGGAAGAAAAGTACCCAAATCTAGGAAAAGAAATGAACATTGAGTTAATGCAGGAATATAGAACTCCAAAGAATCTTGAACAGCAGAGATCATCCCTACAGCATATCATAATTAAAATCCTAGAAATTCCACACAGGTAATATCAAAAGCTGTAAGAGGAAACAAGAAAGTAATTTACCAAGACAAGTGTATCATGATGACTGCAGAATTCTCACACAAACTTTAAAGGCCAGGAGATCATGAAATGATATTATCCAAGTAATTCAAGTACTAAGAGAACATAAACGCCAATCCTGACTGCTATATCCAACAAAACTATCTTTTGAAATAGAAGGAGATAAAGAAAACTTATAGAAATTTATGTTCACGAGACCAACATTGCAGAAAACACTTAAATGAGACTTAGACAGAGATAAGGAGACAAACAGCATCAAAGACCCCAGAGAAAGGGAAACAACATATAGGAGAATGAACTGACAAGAGTTTAAGTCAAATGATTAATACTGAAGCATTGTAACAATGGCAGGATGCAGCAAATATACCACGATAGTAACACTGAATGTTAATGGTCTCAACTAGCATACCAAAAGACATAGACTGAGTGATTAGGTCAAAAAACAAAACCCTGCAATTGGTTATTTGCAAGAGACAGATTTTAGCCATAAGGAAACACACAGACTTAAAAGGATGGAAATCAATGCTTCCTACAACTGGACCCAGGAAACAAGCAGAGATAGCTATATTGTTCTCAGATACAGAAGATTTCAAACCAAAACCGATCAGGAAAGACAAAGGTGGACGCTGTATTCTGCTTAAGGGAACAATTCGAGAAGAATAAACCACAATTATCAATATATATGCTCCCATCTTCAGGGAACTCAAGCATGTAAGACCAAACTTTCTAGACATGAAAGGCTGTGTAGGTCTCAATATAATCATAGTAGGAGACTTCAGTACTCCACTAGTACAGATAGACCTATCAACTACACAGAAAATCAACAAAGAAACAAAACCAGAACAATCGCAAATAAACAATTTAATGATGCATCTCCAAGTCCTAGAGAATCGAGAACAATCTAAATCAAAAGGCAATAGAATGTAATTGAAGAAAAGAAATTATAAAGAACAGAGCAAAAATCAACTGAATTGTAAGTTTAAAAAATTCAAAAAAGTAATGAATTTAAGACATCATTCTCTTAAAGAATAAACAAGATTGATAAACCTGTAGCTAAACTAAATAAAAGAAGGAAAAAAACCCCACATCATTGCAACTAGAAATGAAAAGGGTGAAATCACAACAGATATTACTGAAATCCAGTAAATTATTAGAAACAATTTCCAAAACTTATACTCCAATAAATTTGAGAACTTGTAAGAAATAGATAAATATAGAGACACATACAAAATACCAAAACTCAACCATTCAACCAAGAGACATAAAAACCCTATGTAGACCCATAACAAACACGGAAATTGAGGTTGTTGTAAAGTCAAATCTCTACCCACAAAGAAAAGTCCAAGATTGGGTGGCATCACAGCAGAATTTTAACAACGCTTCCGAGAAGAGATAACACCAATGCTTCTCAAACTCTTCTATGAAATTGAAAGAGAAGGAACATTGCCAAATTTGTTTTTGAAAGTTAACATTACCCTAATACAAAAATCAGACAAAGATTTAAGTAGGAAAGAAAGATATAGGTTAATCTCCTAATGAACACAGATGCAAAACTTCTCAATAAGATACTGGCAAATAGAATCTAGCAAGTTATTAGTAATATCATACACCATGATAAACATTGAAAGCTGAAAGAAAAAATGCCATGTCAATTATGAAGACAAATCCAACAGAATGACTAGATTTCTCAGCAGAATCCCTGAAAGGCAGGAGGGTGTGCAGCCAACTGCTTGAAGCTCCTTGAAAGAAAATAACTTTCAACCTAGATTACCAAATCTTTCAGCGCTCTTCTTCAGAATCAAAGGATAAATACATACCTTGCAAGATAAATGCAGCTAAGAAGATTAAACCACTGTTTCAGGGGTTACTCGGAGGAGCCCTGCCCAGAGAAGAAGACAGAGGACACAACCGTGAACACATGGGGAACAGTTAACCTCTCCAGAAGAGCAGATCAGCAAATGAGAAGTAGGAAAGAATCACATTAGAAAAATGACAAAGTGACTGAAATTAGTGAGTGCCCACCTTTCAGCAATAAGTCTGATGTAAATGGCAGTAATTCCGCAACTAAAAGGCACAATTCTTTGCTTCTTGCAAAAACACAGTTCACTAGCAAAGACATACACATACTAAAATTGATAGGATGAAAGATTATACTCCGAGCTAATGGAATTCAAAAACAGACTGGGATGAAGGTCGCTTCAGGGCAAAATCAGTCAGAAAAGACAAAAAAAAAATCTCTACATAATGGGAAGGGAGCAACCTTGCCAAGAAGATGTAGCATTTTGAGATACATTTGTACCAAGAATTGGGGCTTGAAATTTTATACAACAAACACTCCTTGCCATAAAAAAGGATAGATAGACCCTAATACAATAAGAGTGAGTGACTTTAAAACCCCAGTGTCACCAACAGACAGGCTATCTGGCCAAAATAAAAATTAATTTTAAAAGTCGTAGTAAAATCACACCATAGATCAAATGGACTTAAGGGAATCCACAGAACACCCCCGTCAGCAATTTCCCAGCATAGCTTCTCTGCAATTATGGGACTTTCTCCAACATAAAATACATTATATTTTAGGCCAAAGATCAAGCCTTAATAAATATCAAAAAATAAGTTCTTGCATTTTAGCAGATCGTAGTAAATTGAAATTAGAAATCAACAGTAAAAGAAACGTAGAGATTGGACAATATACTCTGAAAAGATAAGTAAGTGAAGGAATCGAGGTGGTGGGAAGCTTAAAAATTCTTTGAATGAAGTTAAAATGGGGACAACTACAACATTCTGTAGGATACAATGAAGGCCCTTTTCAGATGAAAGCTTATAATAACAGTGAGTACCTACATTAAAAAATCAGAGAGATTCAAATAAATCGCCTAGCAATTATCTAAAGGCCTGAAAAATAAGCCAAACCAAAAAACAGTAGAATAAATCATAAAGATCACAGCTGAAACTAAGAAAGTAGAGACAAAAAAAAAAACCCACAAAGAATCAATGTAACAAAAAAATTGTTATTTTAGAATGATGAACAAGATTAACAAACTCTTAGCCAAACTAACCAAAATAACCAAAAGAAGAGAAAGAAGATTCTGATTAATAAAATCAGAGGCAAAATAGGTGAAATTACAAAATGTACCTCCAAAATCCAGGAATCATTAGAGAATATTTGAAAAACTATATTCCAATAAATTCAGAAGTCTACAAGGAATGGGTAAAGTCTAGGCACGTGTGGCCTCTCAAGACTGAACTAAAATGTCAAAACCTAAACAAATCAGTAATGAGTAATTATATTTAAGCAGTAAAAATAAAATTTTCCCTTAGGGGGAAAAAAACCCACAGAACCAGACAGATTCAATGTGACTTTTACCAGATGTGCAAAGAATACCCAGCACCAATGTAACAAACTACACCATGAAATAGTTGAAATAGTGAGAAAATAAATGTTTCCAAGCTTATTATAAAAGGGTACCAAAACCAAGTAAGGACAAAAAATACAAAAACTACAGAGCAACATTGTAGATGAACACAGATGCAAAAACCCTCCCCCAAAAATTGCAAATTGAATTCAATACACTAAAAAAGTCATAGATCATGACCAAATTAATTTAATCCTAAAACACAAAGATAGTTCTATGTGTGCAAATCAAGATTGTTTCAATAGATGCAGAAGATACTTTTGACAAAATTCAACATCACTTTATGAAAAAAGCCCTGACAAATTAAATATGAGAGAATCTTATCTCCACATAGAAACAGCTACTCTATTAGTTACCTCTTCATCATCACTGAGATAAAGTGACAACTTAGAAACTATCTGGGCTCAGTTTTAAGAGGGTTCAGTTGATGTTCCACCTTTAGCAGTAGAGAAACACACATCAAAACTACAATGAGATCTCCTCTTACCTCTGTCAGAATGGCTATACCAAGAATACAAAGCAGGAATGATCAATTCTGGTGAAGAGGCATGAGCAAAGGAACCTTCCCACTGTTGGTGGAAATGTAATTAGCACAGCCAATGTGGATATCAGTACCAGGGTTCCTTTAAAATATAAAAAGAGAACTACCATATTTTCCAGCTTTACCACTCCATAGAATATACAGAAAAAAAATGAGCAAACTATAGAGGTAGTTGCATTCTCGATAGAATATTATTCAGCCACAAATAAGAATAATAGAATTGCGTCATTTGCAAAAGTGGATAAAACTAGAGGTCATGTTAATCAAAGTAAGTCAGATTCAGAAGGACAAGCATCACACGTTTTCTCACATATGTGGGATATACACCAAATTGTTAGAAACGGCGCATAGCAATCTTCCTGTCCAAACAAAGGATGGACTTGGGAGGCATGGACGACAGGGTATGAGGCTTTAATTTCCTTTTGCAAAAGGGTGTCCTTCCCACGTGCAAGGGGGAAAGATGACAGGAAAGTAGAAGATGATAGAAAAGAGACGAATCTAGGGAAAGGTGAAAAGGGAAAGTTGTAAGGAGATGGGAAAGTATCTTCAAGCCTGCATTCCCAATTATATACTCAAATTTGTTGTGCTATGACAAACTTTTTTATACACTAGAATTTGGCTTGTGTTTATTTTGGTTGAATTTTTTCATGACTGATGTGCAGTTTTTCTTTCTCAAGTGTGTTTTTCAGGTTTGGGTTTTAGATTATGTCACATTCTTTTTAAAACACTAAGTCTAAGAAAATAGCTGCACAAAAACACCAAGATTTAAGTAGAAGGATATTCACTGACTCATTATCATAGGAGTGAAAAACATAATAGAAAAATGTCCATCAGTAGGATATTGAAAAAAAAATCCTTAACAGGGTTGGGGGTAAAAAACAGAAAGAGGACAAAAGCGCTGTCTACTGAAAATTCTAAATCAGGAGAAAGTGTTTTTCGGGAATGAGAAGGAGGAGGAAGTGACGACATTTTAGCCGAAGAAAAACTATGAATTTATCGCGAGGCCTCTTGCCCTAACTTGGCTAGGGAAGTTCTTTAACCAGACAAGCCAGTATTGGCTACTTTGAAAATCACTGCTTCTTGTGTCAGGTAGACAGATTGGTTGGAGAAATAAAACTCTGCATGTACATTGAACAGTGGGGTCACTGAACAACCCTAGCTGGGATCATGATTCAGGAACCACAGCATCTGTTTCAAAGGATGAGAACCCACGCTGGAAAGTTGGAGCTGTAGGTAGAGTTCTGGTTTCTGACTCCAAGTTTGTGCTAGAACCATGGTCCTATGGTGGAGCCTCGGCAAAGCTGCTCCCAGCGGAGAGCTAATAGCAAGTGATGTGCTGCAGTAATTAAGCGTGGGGTCGACATGGCTCCAGGAAGAAAATATCTCCCACTTCCACAACGTAAAGACTTCTACTAAGAAATGTGCCTGCGAGTTCTCTTTTAGAAATCATACCACCGACGTGAGAGATGCTGAAACTCAGTAACGGGCTATTCTCCTGGCAAGAAAAGAAAAGTTGGATTTATCAGTTTTATTTTTAAAAAGTCGGGACGACTATGGAGAAATAGTAGTTTGGGGAAGTGTGATTTCAGGAAAAAATAAATTTTCCATTATTCCTCTGTCTAAATATTTAAAGCCTGGAACACATCAAAAGTAGTTAAAAATAAAGTGAATTGTTTTACTTATCTGTCATCTCAACACAGTTTCCATATTATTCAGAATAGCAAGCTATCTTTGGGTGACATTGGCCTTAGGGGTGTGAGTTGCAGGTTTCTTTATGATGTCAGGGCTTAGCTACTTAGTGAGTGGGTGGAAGACTATCTAACAAAATGTACCTTAATAGGAAGAAACATCAAGAATTGAATAAACTTGAGTTTACATTCCCTCGGTCTCTATTTTTCATCTAATATTACCCCATGCTACTGTAGCTACAGCCAAGAATTGGAGTTTATGCTTCCTGGCCCAGTGACTTCCCTTCAGTAAGAGTGTTCAGCCTAAGATGCATTTATAAATGCAAATAAATTTAGTTAGTATTTGCTTGGCTGATTCTCAAAGAGGATGAGGAAAGGAAATGGAAAACACCACGGATAAACTCTTCAATGGAGCATTTTAAAACTGGCAAAGTTGCAAGAATGATACTTTATGGTGGTTCAGATATATAATATGTTTTATAGACTATTCAGAAAAACAAAATGATCAAACCATAGCCTTTTTGGCATGAATAACTAGGCAAACGGCATATCTGACACATAATAAGTTCATGAATACTACTGCCACTCACGTCAGAAGCACGCAGAACCAGAGCTGTTGAGGAAAAGATCTTTCCAAATCTGAAATGAGATTAGATTTTATTTGTGGTGTAAGGGAGAAGAACTCTGTGTTTCTTTCGTATTTGAAGGAGCCATTTCCTTACCTGTAGGGAAGCTGCAGCTTAGGTTTTCCATCGTTCTCAAAGTTGGATTAAGCCTGGGAATTTCATGGGCTTGATAAAATGATGTGTTAGTATCACTTCCCTCAGAAAAGGTTTGTAGTGAGAAAAGACCACGTCTAGAAGTGGGCAGTGTGGCGCCTGTCCTGACATTCTCCTGCTTGTTAGTACTATGTGGAGTTGTTGCATTATGTGAGCACACTTAGAAAAAGGAGTTCGTATTTTAATCAGTGTGAAAAATAAAAGCAGGGGAATAAAACACATTTAGCTGAGGGAAGCTACAGAATAACCAGTGTTCTTATTTGTTTCAATTTTAATTAGATGTGGGGGGCTTTTTTCATTTTGTTTTATTTCTTAAGTTCTCTGCCAGTCAGGATACCAGAGTCCTGCCTAAGCTAACTGCCATGCTTTCCAGGTTGCCGAAATAAAGAAATAATGAGACGCTTAAGGAATCTGATCAGGGCAGTGTATTTTTCGTATCAAGTAACTTAGCTGAAGTTAAGGAAGTTTCATAAGCATGAACTACTAGAATTTTAGAGGAAGTGGATGCAGTGAGCCACCAAATCTCGAGGGGTTATTTTAACCTCAGAAGTAATTCTATCTTCATAGTTAATCAAGATAAATCCAAGAGAAAAATGCTTAGTTATCCAACAGTGTCTGTAGAAGTTTAAATTCAAATAAACAAGAAAAGCAAATGACCCAAAGACCGTAGTCACGGAGAGATTTGTTGACATCTATAGGAATCGTTTTTTTAGCAGAGTGCTATATTTAAAGTAGCTGTAGTGCTTTGGAGTTCAAGTAGTGAAGATAAGTCTACTTTAACTGTTCTCCTGGTTTATGAATTAGAAAGAAACAATATTATGGAACACTGGGTCTGAAGTTCCCTTCTCTGACGGGCGCAACTCACCAGGTCTTCAAGGAGAATGAGCTGGGATTTAGGCGACCTATGCCCCCCCCCTCCCCGTCACATATCCCATCTAGTCACTGCATGACCTCAAATGTCCTTTAACCCCTCTGAGCTCATTGACAAAAGGAATTGAGCAACGCTTTCCTTGTACGCTTAGCATGCCTGTCGTGAGACCATGATGAACTGACAGATATGGAACTGTTTTGGATGAAGTAAGTCTTTATACAAGGAAAACTTGTTCTGTTTTCCTTTCATTACATGAAAGCAAACTAAATCAAAACCATCCTAGTTATCCAAATTGGTGAAACATGGTCCTGCCTTGATATGATATCTGGTCAGTTTCACACTTACAAATGAAAACCTCACTGTTAATGTATCAATGTCAGGACTAAATCAATGACTTTGAAGTCTTAAGAGAAATTTGCCTGCCTTTGCAGCTTGAATAATGTACCCTGTGGAATCAATAATCGTATTAAGAATGTTTGCTGAGTGAAATGATGAATGAATAAGACTGGTTCACAGAAACAAATTCAACCTACAGATGCAAGATTTGCATGGAAAGCAAACTGTCAGTATCTTTCTTATAGAAAATTCTATTAACAGATCCTTTTATTATTTTATACAAAATTCTATTAAGAGAGCCTTTTTTATTATTAGAGAAACTTATGTAAATGATGACATTATTTAATGATAAGGACAATTTATTTCTGATGAATTAATATCACAGAAAGAAAAAAAAGTAAGTGAGGTACTGCGGGGTCCACCATTCTAATGAGTACATTTTGAATACATAGGTTGTGTCTGTGTGGATTCCCGAATGTCATACAAAAACTGTACGTGACAATTGTTTCTCTTAAAACAATTATTTTTGCCAAGCACAGTGGTGCTCACCTGTTATACCTGCTATCTGGGAAGTTGAAAGAGGAGGATTACAATTTGAAGGCTAGCCCAAGCAACTCAGCAAGACTCTTGTCTTGAAATTTTCAATACCATTACGAAAAAATAAATAAATAAATAAAAGCTTTACCACAAACAATGAGTAGCTTTAAACGCTTACCCACATACTAGTAAAAACTTGTGTGCAGGAATTCAAAATGAATGTAATTATGCTCTGATCTTATCACTCTTGCTAATGGAATATTGAGTAAATCTGTTAAGTAGGAAGATTTAGTAAAAGATTTCATGGTATGATAGCTATAGTAAAACTGGTTTTTTAAATGAGAAAAAAATTATTATTCCACTAAATGACTAAAAATGAGCAGAAAAGCCTTACATACTCCATTCCACCAGCACTGCCAAAAAGCATACTATTCTATTCCAGAATCAAAACAAAACATAACATGCCACAACAGCAGGAAAAAAAAATCCTGAATTGTACTTTTCTTTTCTTGACACAGGGACTCACTTCGTGATTTCAGATTGGTCCTGAACTCATTATGTAGCCTAGGTGGGCTCAAACTTACAGAAATCCTCCTGCTTCAGCCTTCCCCTAAATAGTTCTAGGATTACAGATGTGGGGTACCACACCTAGCTAATTTTTATGTGGTGCTGGAGAGTCAAACTCAGGACCTTAAATCAAGTTCAGAATACAAAAGCAGCAAATTACATGATGCCCCTTTATGAGCAGTATCTCGAGCAGTCCATGTTCTCTGTCCCATAGTGTTAGTCTTGAGGTTATAATAAGCATCTCTAAGGTTTGAGATCAAGAATTCTTTGCTGAAAGGAATCCTTGCCTTTGTCCGTGTGTGGTGTCACTCGGTTTTTACTCTTCTGGTACCTTTGTTCTGTAGTTTTTTGCTTGTTGGTTTTCTCATTCACCTCCACTGGGCTCTTTTCTGCCCCCTGGGCAGCCTCTGCTGTTATGTTGGTTTTACAAGCCATCTTGGTAGAGAACACTTTCTCTTCAGCTTGGTTGATACTGAGAGGCCCTTCCCAAGCAGATAAAGAAAATACACGACAAATCTTGTACTGACCATTATCTTTGCCTCTGCACCATGTGAATCTTTCTTTTCTATCAATAGATCTTGTTCCTGATTTCAAAGTAGGACATGCACCCAGAAGGCAACAGCTTCTCTGTGGCCCAAGTGAGTGTTTAGGGGAAGGCGCAGAACTCAAGCTGCAATGTTACACAGGTGATTTCTGATTTTTGTATCTAGATCTTTGAGTAAAAACATCTTCCATCTTTGGTGATGAAAATCTTAGAATGGGAGACCAGTGCAGCCATAGGATCATGATCTAAGATCTCCCTATGGTGAGAAAAGAAAGAAAAAAATCTGTCTGTGAAAGACACCATGGAGCCGACTAGAAAATGCAGAAAGACACAACTGTGATGGTGTACGAGGCCCATGGCCATCTCTTCAACTGCCCTCTTGTGCTCCATCTTTTAACTTGTTTATCTCTGTCACTTGCTTCCAAGAGCGTTAGCCTGTGACCACACACTCCCCAGAGTCCTGGGGAACCACTAAAATAGGAAAGACTGCAATGCAAGTTTCTGTCAGAGAAAGTAATAGAAGTATGCCCACAAATAAACTAGAAAACTATTTTTACTAGGTTCAAACATTTTTTGAAATCTCTCCAAGTCACTCAGACTTAGATGTCTAACCAGATTACTCAGCATCTGGCTGAAGATTGATTAATGTCATCTTTCTTTACTAAGTAGATGATCCTCAAAAATTGGATCTATTCATTCATTCACATATTCACTAAGTATTACAGCTTCTTTGATAAACCTTGGTTGAAGAGTTCTACTGTATCACGATCAATGTTCTAAGCACTATAGTTTCAAATATGAACCAGAAGAGCATCCTATTCCAGGTGCATCTGGGAAGGGTCACAGGAACAGCAAAGGGGCGACAAGTAGAATGCTGGAAGGGCAAGGAAGTCCAGGAAGACTCTGCACAGCAGCATCTTAGAGAATACTTCGGTTTCCCTGAAAGTCTGTCCCCACATGTCAATTTCTCACATCTTTATGTCTGCATTTGATATTGGGGCCCCTTAGGTCATTAAAATATGGCCTCTGTGCCAGTACTTAAAGTTTCTAAAAATGCTGGCTTAAAATGCCAGAACAGGTGAGAAATACTATAGCACAGGGAAAAAAAACAGATTTTTACCACAAACATTAGAGTAATATGAAACACTATGAGGAATAAGATGAATAGGAGAAAGATCTGTTTTGTATTTCTGAGTACAGCTTCAATTCTATGTTCCAGAACCACTTTTTAAACATTGTTAATAATTCTGCACAGGTCCAGGAACACTGCCAGCATTTCAGGGCATGAAACTCTGAATCTCTTCACCATAGTTTTTTAATCATTTCACTTCTGAAGTTAACTTTCCACAGACTGTTCATATTAATGACGAGTAATTCATAGTAGTTGACCAAGGAAAGGCAGGTTTACAGCCTGAGCAACTTAGGGACTTAGACAGACCTTGTCTCAAAATGAAAAATAAAGAAAGAACAAGACCCAGTTCTACAAAATCATCACCATCATCACCATCATCACCATCATCCACAGGATATCAAAGCCAAACTAGCAATCAACACTGGCTGCAGAGAGCTTCAGAACTTTTATATTGGTTGCTTCGAATCCAGAAGAGGATACCACACATTTCAAGTAAATATTTCTACCTTCAATTTCTTCCATTGACTTCCTCTTTACTTCAAACTGAATTAGAATAATTTCAATTGAGTGTGTGTAACATTTCTTAAGGCGGAAAAGTGAAGTCTAGGTTTAAGAGACCTGAGTGTTTGCTGATGACTAACGTCATCCATATTGTTCAAGTTTTCTTCCGTATCAAATACAGGATTATTCCTATGGCTCATCACCTGAATTTTCACAAAAACTGCTCGTGGCCTAATTGTTTTATGATTTCATTTGTATTAAGAATGGGAAAGAGGAGGCCAGAATAAAGGATATTTGTCTTGTACTCCAAGGATGTCAAGGAACACTGCAGAAAGGTGATGGAATAAAAGATAAATAAGGAGGACTTCTGGTCAAGATGGAGGCTGAGTAATAGCTCTGCACAAAGTCTCCTCATCAACTCACTTAAAAAGTCAAGAAGATAGAAAAACCATGTTTGGTGTAGCTAGGAAAAAGAGGCGCACCCCCAGAAACTGAAAGGCGACCAGCGAGAGGCCAGAAACTCCGAAGGATCATCAAAACTGGAGGGGGGAAAAAAATCCCCGCAGCTCTGTAAGCCACTGTGGCCGGCAGCAAACGGCAGGCAGCGGCAGACAGAGGAACGCTGCAGGGACCTGAACATCTGCCTGAACGGAGCTGGAGAGGACGGAGCACACAACAATGGGAGAAGAGGCTGTGGGCAGGTCAGAAGCAGGTGACTCCGCGCGGCCCTCACTGCCAGCACCCACAGATCACAAACAAGGTCCGGAGGCCAGACCTCAGCCCGAGGTAAGCGCATTCCCGGACTAGTTGGAATCATTGGCTGCAGGCAGCCTCAGAAGCACCAACCCGCGGGGTGTTTGTACTATAATGCAGTGTGCACCTGCCCCCACCCCACGAAAAGATCCCGGAATCCCAGATCAGAAATGGGACTCAACAGACATCCCAGGCAGTGATGTCAGCAGGAGCCATTCACTTTTCCTGTGCACCAGAGACAGTCAGAGGTAGCAGTACCATGGGGAAACATGGTAACAAATCCTACACAAAAAGATCTGATTCCCCAGGGGAGGGTGCAAGGGGTGCTGAAATTGCAGAACCCAAAGAAAAGGACAAAAATGATGGTAACCTCTGGGCCCAGATAGTCAGTGAATTAAAACAGGAACTAAAGGAGGAGTTAAACCGGGAAGCAGAGAAGGAAATAAATCAGACAGTGCGAGAACTACAAGAACACTTAGCTAAGCATAAATCAAGCCTTGAAAAGGAATTAGAGGAGACCAAAGAATTGGGGAAGCGCAGGCACAAATCTCCTACAAAAAAGACCTGAAACCCCAGGAGATAAAGTCAGGGTAAATAAAGATGAATATGGCAAAAATGATGGCAACTTCTGGGCCCAGAAATTCAGCGAATTAAAGCAGGGAATAAAACAGCAGAAGAGCTACACCAATACATAGATAAGCAAAAAGCAAGCCTTGAAAAGCAACTAGAGGAGACCAGAGAAGAAATATACCAGAGGATAATGAAGACAAAAGAAGAAATTAGAGATGAACACAACAGAGATATAGGAAAATTGAATGCAGATATTCAGGAAATGAAAACACACAGGTAACAATAAACAACCACTTTAAACAACTTCAGAAGAGTATGTCAGACCTAGAAAATAAAGTGACTAAGCTGCAACATACAGGCCATGAAGAACACAAAGTAAATAAAGAAAGCAAGTCATTACAATGACTGATAGATGATTCAAGGAGAAATAACCTCAGAATTATGGGAATCGAGGAGAAGACTGAGAAGAAAACAAAAGGCTTAAAGGACATGTTTAATGAAATAATGGAAAAAAAATTCCCAAATCTAAGAGGGGAAATGAACATGGAACTTTTGCAGGCATATAGAATACCAAACAACTTTGATCAGAAGAGACCCTCATCACGACACATCATAATTAAACTTCTAGAAACCCAACACAAAGAGAAAATACTAAAAGCGGTAAGAGAAAAACAGAAGGTGACCTACAAAGATAAACCCATCAGGATAACGGCAGATTTTTCAATCTAAACTCTAAAAGCAAGAAAATCGTGGAGCAATATCACCCAA